>WNWK01001304.1:182500-296588 GCA_009830355.1 Cherax destructor
TTGTGTATACATTGTTGGTGTCACTAATATGTCAAGATATGGATAAAAACGTTGATTACGACTCATTGTTTATACACGGTGTGTGTGCTCACCTAATTGTGGTTGCAGGGGTCGAGACTTAGCTCCTTTGTGTGTGTGTGTGTGTGTGTATATATTTACCTTTATTTTTTAATATGTTAATGTTATGAGAGCGGCCCAGGAGCTGGAGTGTGAGTTTGTTGGGGGGGAGGATGGCCTTGTTTGGGAGCGACGCTGAGGGTGCTCATATGGTCTACCTTCACCTGTTGTGTGTACTGGACGGTCGCCCTTACGTCCCAGACCTCAGTCAAGTAAGTTATCACCGTCATCACGACTGTTTATATCACCTGCGTCACTGTCTTATACTTCCGTCACTGTCTTATACTTCCGTCACTGTCTTTAATACTTCCGTCACTGTCATTAATACTTCCGTCACTGTCTTATACTTCCGTCACTGTCTTTAATACTTCCGTCACTGTCTTTAATACTTCCGTCACTGTCTTTAATACTTCCGTCACTGGCTTAATACTTCCGTCACAGTCTTCAAACTTCCGTCACAGTCTTAATACATCCGTCACAGTCTTAATACATCCGTCACAGTCTTAAAACATCCGTCACAGTCTTAATATTTCCGTCACAAGAAGAATTCTGTCACAACTTCCATTGCCACCTGTCATCCAGAGATGTTTCTCTGTTATCTTATATATATAAGTATGCAGCTGAGGAGTGTGTGTGTTTGTCGCTAGTGTCTTATTAACGAAAACAGATGCTTCCAGTCCTGAGTAACCTCAATCGCTTATAACAGTTGATGCTGGAACTTGTCAGTCAGTCCCTAGTCGTTGCTGGAACTTGTCAGTCAGTCCCTAGTCGTTGTTGGAACTTGTCAGAACTGTGGCAGAGAGACAGAGAGAGACAGACAGATTACGTCCAGACTAACTTACCTTCTTAATCCCAACTTTATTAGTTCTGATGTATAAACTTCACGATTCTAGGTTGTGAACTATTAATTTTATATAAGAGACTTAAGACCTGAGGAAGCATATATTAACATGACTTCAGCATATATTAACATGACTCCAGCATATTAACATGACTCCAACATATTAACATGATCCAGCACATATTGACATGACTCCAGCATATTAACATGACTCCCGCATCTATTGCTGACTCCAGCATAGTGTTGCATGACTTCAGCATTATGTGCTGACTCCAGCATCTAGTCGTTACTGGAACTTCAGCATCTATTAACATGAACTCCAGCATATGTTTGAACTGCAGCTCAGACATATTAGCTGACTCAGCATACTTTAACAGACTAGATATATTAACATGACTCCAACATAATTAACATGCTCAGCATATATTAACATATTAGCATATGTAAAATGACTCACGCATTATGTAACATGACTCTAGCATATATTAACATGACTCCAGCACATATTAACATGACTCCAGCATATATTAACATGACTCCAGCATATATTAACATGACTCCAGCATATATTAAGATAATAACAACATATTTGTACGAATGTGTAAGTAATATACACATAAACATATATATATATTATATATTATATATATAAATATATATATATTATATATATATATATATATATATATTAGTATTTACTGTGGGAGATCAAGTTTGATATCTGGGAGTGATGATGCATTATTTCCTTTTAGGATATCACACTTCCTCCTTCGTGATATTACAGCTTGATACTTGAGTGATATCTGGCTGATTATGCGACACCTTCATCAATGGTGTGATAATTATTCTTACTTGTGTACTGTAAAATTGACGAGAGAGAAACGTACCTTTACAACCTGCAGTGTTCAAAGGTTTGAACCTCATCTTCTGGTAAGTCGGGCCACCAGCACAGAATCGAATCGTTTTAAACTTGGTCGGAGTATAAGACGCAGTCGCAGCTGTTGTTGTTGTTTTTGTGTAGACGGGGGTATCGGAGGAATTTAAATTTCCATAACGAGCGTATAAATTCGTTAGTGACGTTAAGGAACGCAAAGTCTGGCCAGTAACTGGATGGGTGAGGGCACGGACACCTCCTTGACTAGAGGAAGACCTGGCCAAGCCACGGACGGACGCAGGGGTCCGTGGAGGGAGTCGAAATGGAGGCCAGACTATGAGGATTACAGTAGAGAATTGTGAGTATAGGGGAGGAAGAATAGGGTGTGAAGGGGAGCAAGATTAGGGAGTGGAGGGGAGTAAGAATAGGGAGTGAAGGGAGTAAGAATAGGGAGTGAAGAGACTTAGAATAGGAAGTGAAGGGGAGTAAGAATAGGGAGTGAAGGGGAGTAAGAATAGTGGGTGAAGGTGAGTAAGAATTAGAAGTGAAGGGGAGTAAGAATAGGGAGTGAAGGGAGTAATAGGGAGTGAAGGGAGTAAGAATAGGGAGTGAAGGGAGTAAGAATAGGGAATGAAGGAGAGTAAGAATAGGGAGTGAAGGAAGTAAGAATAGGGTGTTTGAGGGAAGGGGGGTTGATAAATGGTGTTAACATGGTATTTAATAGGAGAGGAAGCGTGAGTAAAAGGGAGGTAAGTCATTAGATAGAGAAGTTTGTGTATAATTCAGAGTATTTTAGTGTGATAAAAATACAAAATAAAATTAAATCTGCATCATAGACAGTATTGTAACAACCAACAACAATCCACAATCAACGTATTGTAACAACCAACAACAATCCACAATCAACGTATTGTAACAACCAACAACAATCCACAATCAACGTATTGTAACAACCAACAACAATCCACAATCAACGTATTGTAACAACCAACAAACACAATCAACGTTTGTAACAACCACAACAAACAATCAACGTATTGTAACAACCTACAAACAATCAACGTATGTAATAACCACAAAAACAATCAACGTATTGTAACAATCACAACAATACGTACTACGCCACAATCAACGACTGTAACAACTCAACAACAATCCACTAATCAACATTTAATCAACCACAACAATCAACAATCAACGTATGTAACAACCACACAACAAATCAACGCATTGTAACAAACCAATAAACAATCAACGTATGTAACAACCTACAACAATCACAATCAACTAAATTACAACAACTCAACGCACAACAACCTACAACAATCAACGTACTTGTAACAACCAACAACAACCACATAACAACCTACAACAATCAAGCCTGAACAACACAACAATCAACGCATTGTAACCTACAACAACAACGAGAATCACAATCAACGTACTTTTAAGAACCTACAACAATCAAAAGCACTTAACAACCAACAACAATCCACAATCAACGTATTGTAACAACCAACAACAATCCACAATCAACGCACTGTAATAACCTACAACAATCAACGCACTGTAACAACCTACAACAATCAACGCACTGTAATAACCTACAACAATCAACGCACTGTAACAACCTACAACAATCAACGCACTGTAACAACCTACAACAATCAACGCACTGTAACAACCTACAACAATCAACGCACTGTAACAACCTACAACAATCAACGCACTGTAACAATCTACAACAGTCAACGTAATGTAACCTGCAACAATCAACGCACTATAACAACCTCTAACAATCAACGCACTGTAACAACCTACAACAATCAACGCACTGTAACAACCTACAACAATCAATGCACTATAACAATCTAAACGGCAAAATACAATCATCCACATTTTTTAATGCTAAAGAAGAATTTAAAGACTTGTGAATGCAGTTTCTTGCCTCGTCATTACAAAACGCTGACCCTTCAAGGAAGGCGCCTCGTTGCTGGTGAATGGCTCTTCATCCGAGGAACTGGAGCTATCCAAGACGGACCGAAACGTCGTCATATGTTTCTTCTGTGTGCGGGTTATTTGTGTATTGACCTACCCTCCATAATAATTTTTAACACACTGGTCGTCTCCCACCGAGGTAAGGTGACCCATGAAGGAAACACATTCACCATCATTTATTCAATAGCTGTCTTGCCAGAAAGGTACAGACATCACTATATACATGACCCTCTGATCTGTAATGTTCTCACTCCTCAGAGTGCAGGCTCTGTACTTCCCACCTCCAAGACTCCAGAGTGCAGGCTCTGTACTTCCCACCTCCAGGACTCCAGAGTGCAGGCTCTGTACTTCCCACCTCCAGGACTCCAGAGTGCAGGCTCTGTACTTCCCACCTCCAGGACTCCTGAGTGCAGGCTCTGTACTTCCCACCTCCAGGACTCCAGAGTGTAGGCTCTGTACTTCCCACCTCCAGGACTCAGAATTGCCTAATCAGCTTTCCCTGAATACTTTTACGAGTGTTACCTTGTTCACACTCCAACAGCACGTCTAATCCTTAAAATTAATTATCTCAACTCTTTCCGATCTTAAATGCTCACACAAGCTTGCCAAATGCTCAAGTCTCTCTCACTGAAAACCTCCTTCACCCTCCCTCCCTCCCTCCCTTCCTAGGACGAAACCTATCCCTTCTTCTTTCTACCTCATATTTATACACTTTTTTCGTCATGCAGTTCTACTCCAACCTTCCTGAATGGCTAAACCACTTCAACAATCACCTCAGACTCCTAAATTATAGCATTCATGACCGCACACTGCCTTCAAATTTCTACCCTCCATATCTGCATAATATTCATCCCACACTGTTCTAAAACACTGTTCTAAAACAGCCTCCAGCCTCCTCCTCGTAGCAACACTAAAAAACAAGCCTCTCGTCCATGTAAAAGTGTTGGCATCACTATTCTCTGGTATATTTTATCCTCCATAGATTAACTTAAGATGCCTCAGCACGCCACTTGCCCTCTTTTTCCTCCCTCGTCTAGTGTATGGCTCACCTCGTCTAGTGTATGGCTCACCTCGTCTAGTGTATGGCTCACCTCGTCTAGTGTATGGCTCACCTCGTCTAGTGTATGGCTCACCTCGTCTAGTGTATGGCTCACCTCGTCTAGTGTATGGCTCACCTCGTCTAGTGTATGGCTCACCTCGTCTAGTGTATGGCTCACCTCGTCTAGTGTATGGCTCACCTCTTTCTAGTGTATGGCTCACCTCGTCTAGTGTATGGCTCACCTCGTCTAGTGTATGGCTCACCTCGTCTAGTGTATGGCTCACCTCGTCTAGTGTATGGCTCACCTCGTCTAGTGTATGGCTCACCTCGTCTAGTGTATGGCTCACCTCGTCTAGTGTATGGCTCACCTCGTCTAGTGTATGGCTCACCTCGTCTAGTGTATGGCTCACCTCGTCTTTCATAGACTCCCATCTGCCGACACTTTCACTCCAGAGTATCTGAGCGCGTTCACTTCCTCCATACTCCCTCCATTCTTACGTTCAGTATTTCATTGCCTAATCATCTCGTTACTCTCACCGCCTTGTTCTTTTCTGGGATAACTTATAATTTATTTCTTTTACACGCCCACCCAAACTGGTTCACTAACTTTTCCAACTTCTGAATTTTCACAACAACTGTGTCATCGATTAAGTTCAACTGTGACAATTCCCACTTCACATAATAATAAGAAGAAAGAATTAATCACAACAAGGGAAAACAGAGTCTGTAAACACCTCAGAAAAAGGTTTGTTAATGATGTGTGTTGAGGACAGAAGCATGTCACTGGGTTAGTACGTATATATATATATAGCTCCTGCCTCCCTAGCTACGTGCACCTGGTTCTGATGATCGATCCAGATGACGAATTGATCATAATATTTAAGAAAAGACACACGTTGTAGAACAAGCTTCTACTGGGACAACGCTTCCCTCTGTGTAGAGCTTTTCCAGGTCATGATGACACTACAGCTCTAATGGTCCAAGTCGGACCAAAACGTCGTCATAAGTTTCAGTCTCCTGTTTGTGGGTTGTGTACAAAACAGCTCTACACAGAGCGAAATGTTGTCTCAGTAAAGGCATGTGCTACTACCTGTGCCCTTTGCCAAGCCTATTATAGGCACGTGAAAGAAATATTGATTAATTGCTGCAAGATACACTAGCTCTGGTAGTGTACTTGCTCCATGTTGGTAGCTATATATTAGCAGAGTTATGTTAGTGGTGTCTCGTCTTCAGTGTCTGTGGTTACAGCAGCAGTTATGCTAGTGGTGTCTCGTCTTCAGTGTCTGTGGCTACAGCAGCAGTTATGCTAGTGGTGTCTCGTCTTCAGTGTCTGTGGTTACAGCAGCAGTTATGCTAGTGGTGTCTCGTCTTCAGTGTCTGTGGCTACAGCAGCAGTTATGCTAGTGGTGTCTCGTCTTCAGTGTCTGTGGCTACAGCAGCAGTTATGCTAGTGGTGTCTCGTCTTCAGTGTCTGTGGCTACAGCAGCAGTTATGCTAGTGGTGTCTCGTCTTCAGTGTCTGTGGCTACGCCATGCCCTTCCTATGGACGGTAGTCGAAGGATTACAGAAGCGCATAGAGTGTTCAGAGACTGGTTTCCAATATTCGTCATTGATATGTAAGTTACAATGGATGGTAATGAATAATTACCACTTTAGGTTGAACTGGATGCCGTCTGATGAACATTGATTTATAGTGTGTGTGTTTTTTATTATTATTTTTATTAACACATCGGCTGATTCCACCAAGGCAGGGTGGCCCGAAAAAGAAAACTTTCATCATCATTCACTCCATCACTGTCTTGCCAGAAGGGTGCTTTACACTACAGTTATAAACTGCAACATTTACAGCCCTCCTTCAGAGTGCCGGCACTGTACTTCCCATCTCCAGAACTCAAGTCCGGCCTGCCGGTTTCCTGAATCCTTCATAAATGTTACTTTGCTCACACTCCAACAGCACGTCAAGTATTAAAACCATATGCCTCCATTCACTCCTATCAAATACGTTCACACATGCTTGCTGGAAATCCAAGCCTCGCACACAAAACTTCTTTACCTCCCTCCAACCTTTCCTAGGCCGACCCTACCCGCCTTCCTCCACTACAGATTTATACACTCCAAGTCACTCTGTCTCGTTCCATTCTCTCTACATGTCCAAACCACCTCAACAACCCTCCTCAGCTCTCTGGACAATCGTTTTGGTAATCCCGCACCTCCTCCTAATTTCCAAATCCAATTCTCTGCATTATATTCACACCACACATTGACCTCAGACATGACATCTCCACTGCCTCCAGCCTTCTCCTCGTTGCAACATTCATCACCCATGCTTCACACCCATATAAGAGCGTTGGTATAACTATACTCTCATACATTCCTCTTTACTTCCATGGACAAGGTTCTTTGTCTCCACAGACTCCGAAGTGCTCCACTCACCCTTTTCCCCTCATCAATTCTATGATTCACCTCATCCTTCATAGACCCATCCGCCGACATGTCCACTCCCAAATATCTGAATACATTCACCTCCTCCATACTCTCTCCCTCCAATCTGATATCCAATCTTTCGTCACCTATTCTTTTGTTATCCTCATCACCTTACTCTTTCCTATATTCACTTTCAATTTTTCTTTACACACTCTACCAAATTCATCCACCAACCTCTGCAGTTTCTCTTCAGAATCTCCCAAAGCACAGTGTCATCAGCAAAAGCAACTGTGACAACTCCCACTTTGTATTTGCTTCTTTATCTTTTAGCCCAACACCTCTTGCCAAGACCCTCGATTCACTTCTCTTACAACCCCATCTATAAATATATTGAACAACCACGGTGACATCACACATCCTTGTCTAAGGCCCACTTTTACTGGGAAATAGTCCCTTCCCTCCTACACACTCTAACCTGAGCCTCACTATCCTCATAAAAACTCTTCACTGCTTTCAGTAACCTTCCTCCTATTCCATACACCTGCAACATCTGCCACATTGCCCCCTATCTACCCTATCATACGCCTTTTCCAAATCCATAAATGCCACAAAACATCTTTACCCTTATCCAAATACTGTTCACCTATATGTTTCACTGTAAACACTTGGTCTACACACCTCTACCTTTCCTAAAGCCCCTTGTTCATCTGCTATCCTGCTTTCTGTTTTACTCTTAATTCTTTCAATAATAACTCTACCATACACTTTACCAGGTACACTCAACAGACTTATTCCCTATAATTTTTGCACTCTCTTTGTCCCCTTTGCCTTTATACAAAGGAACAATACACGCTCTCTGCCAATCCCTAGGTACCTTACCTCTTCCATACATTTATTAAATAATAGCACCAACCACTCCAAAATTATATCCCCACCTGCTTTTAACATTTCTATCTTTATCCCATCAATCCCAGCTGCCTTACCCCTTTCATTCTACCCACTGCCTCACGAACTTCCCTACACCCACAACTGGCTCTTCCACACTCCTACAAGATGTTATTCCTCCTGCCCTACACAGAATCACATCTTCCTGTCTTCATCAACATTTAACAAATCCTCAAAATATTCTCTCCATCTTCCCGATACCTCTAACTCCATTTAATAACTCCTCTCCTATTTTTAACTGTCAAATCCATTTGTTCTCTAGGCTTCTCAACTTATTAATCTCATTCCAAAACTTTTTTTTATTTTCAACAAAATTTGCTGATAACATCTCACCCACTTCTCATCTGCTCTCTTTTACATTGCTTCACCACTCTTTTAACTCTCTTTTCTCTCCATATACTCTTCCTCCTTGCATCACTTCTACTTTGTAAAACCTCTCATATGCTAACTTTTTCTCCTTACTACTCTCTTTACATCATCATTCCACCAATCGCTCCTCTTCCTCCCACCCACTCGCCTGTAACCACAAACTTCTGCTGAACACTCTAACACTACATTTTTAAATCTACCCCATACATTTTCGACCCCATTGCCTACACTCACTAGCCCATCTATCCTCCAATAGTTGTTTATATCTTACCCTAACTGCCTCCTCTTTTAGTTTATAAACCTTCACTCTCTTTTACTTATGATTCTATTTTCCTTGTATCCCATCTACCTTTTACTCCACTGTAGCTATAACTAAAAGTGATCTGATATATCTGTAGCCCTCTATAAACATGTACATCCTGAAGTCTACTCAACAGTCTTTTATCTATCAATAATGTGCTCACTAATTATACTCACCTAATTGTGGTTGCAGGGATCGATTCACAACTCCTGGCCCCGCCTCTTCACTGGTCGCTACTAAGTCACTCTCCCTGCTCGATGAGCTTTATCATACCTCTTCTTAAAGCTATGTATGGATCCTGCCTCAACTACATCACTTTCCAGGCTATTCCTCTTCCTGACAACTCTATGACTGAAGAAATAATTCCTAACATCCCTGTGACTCACCTGAGTCTTCAACTTCCAATTGTGACCCCTTGTTGCTGTGTCCCATCTCTGGAACATCCTGTCTCTGTCCACCTTGTCGATTCCTCTCGGTACTTTATATGTCGTTATCATATACCCCTCTCTCTTTTGTCCAGTGTCAATTTTCAGTGACTGTAAGGGTTGAACTCTAGTTCCTGAGAGGCGCCACTAAGCACTACCCGTCATATATCATTCCATTTATCCACTATCCATCTTATAACATTTATTTACTGCTTCGTATACACAATGTCCATTAATGTTCCTTTAATAAGTCCTCTCAGTATTTTGCTTCCATCAGAGTTGTAGCACCGCTGAGGTAGTGTTCAACGCCACAATGAACCACCGTAGCACCGCTGAGGTAGTGTTCAACGCCACAATGAACCACCGTAAGAGTCTTCTGTATCATATGAACCCAACAGGTCCGCTGTGAACCGTCCCAGTTCCATCGTAAACCATCTGGCACCACCTGCCTGTGAAAACAGCAGAACATGCAGAGACAAATAGGGACATTGAGCTAAATCTAGCTTCCGGAAGTTTATTTGCTATGTGTCCTAGAATATATGCATATATATATATATATATATATATATATATATATATATATATATATATATATATATATATATATATTAGGGTCCACCTCTGGTGCAAATTGTGGGACCCATAGCCTAGGAGAAGTGAATAAAGGCTTCAAGGAAGAATATTTGGATTTCTTCCTGAAGTCATTTGAATATTCCACTTCCCTACCACCCATCTTTATATATATATATATATATATATATATATATATATATATATATATATATATATATATATATATATATATATATATATATATATATATATATTGTATGGTAATATATAGGAGGTACCACCTCTAGAACTTGCTGTGCATATATTCTAGGACACATAGCAAATAAACTTCCGGAAGCTGGATTTAGCTCAATGTCCCTATTTGTCTCTGCATGTTCTGCTGTTTTCACAGGCAGGTGGTGCCAGATGGTTCACGATGGAACTGGGGCGGTTCACAGCGGACCTGTTGGGTTCATATGATACAGAAGACTCTTACGGTGGTTCATTGTGGCGTTGAGCACTACCTCAGCGGTGCTACGGTGGTTCACTGTGGCGTTGAACACTACCTCAGCAGTGCTACGGTGGTTCACTGTGGCGTTGAGCACTACCTCAGCGGTGCTACGGTGGTTCACTGTGGCGTTGAACACTACCTCAGCGGTGCTACAACTCTGATGGAAGCAAAATACTGAGAGGACTTATTAAAGGAACATTAATGGACATTGTGTATACGAAGCAGTAAATAAATGTTATA
This sequence comes from Cherax destructor, assembly GCA_009830355.1. Lineage (NCBI taxonomy): Eukaryota > Metazoa > Arthropoda > Malacostraca > Decapoda > Parastacidae > Cherax > Cherax destructor. The sequence continues at coordinate 193,137 of WNWK01001304.1, forward strand.
AGATGGATAGTGGATAAATGGAATGCTATATGACGGGTAGTGCTTAGTGGCGCCTCTCAGGAACTAGAGTTCAACCCTTACAGTCACTGAAAATTGACACTGGACAAGAGAGAGAGGGGTATATGATAACGACATATAAAGTACCGAGAGGAATCGACAAGGTGGACAGAGACAGGATGTTCCAGAGATGGAATATATAAATATATATATATATATATATATTTTTTTTTTTTTTTTGCGAAATTATTGATTCACAAATTTTCGCTTACCCTATTCGGCAAGAAGTGTGTTACTATTTAAGCCAAAATAGCAAATTTTGCTTATTAGGCACGACATATATATATATATATATATATATATATATATATATATATATATATATATATATATAGGTTGGTAGACAGGTGTCTTTTTTCTGTCTCATAAACATGCAAGATTTCAGGTACATCTTGCTACTTCTGCTTATACTTAGGTCACACTACACATTCATGTACATGCATATATATACACACCCCTCTGGGTTTTCTTCTATTTTCTTACTAGTTCTTGTTCTTATTTCCTCTTATCTCCATGGGGAAGTGGAACAGAATTCTTCCTCCGTAAACCATGCGTGTCGTAAGAGGCGACTAAAATGCCGGGAGCAAGGGGCTAGTAACCCCTTCTCCTGTATATATTACTAAATGTAAAAGGAGAAACTTTCGTTTTTTCTTTTGGGCCACCCCGCCTCAGTGGGAAACGGCCGATATGTTGAAAGAAAGAAAAGATATATATATATATAAAGCATCTTTAGACAGTTTAAAAACAATTTTCTCAAATTCTTTCTGGTTTTTACATATCTGAAAATTTCAAACAACGAAATCACTTGCAATTTATTTTTTCCCAAGTTCGTAAATGGGAAAGTTATCCATGAAGCCCAAAGAGTGCTACGTAACTCCAGGTCAGTGATATCGCCTTTGACTCGCAACCAACAGCACCGGGGTTTGATCTTGGGGGGAGCGAGACAATGTGGGCAGCACTGCTCATACCTGCTGCCCTGTTCGCTAAGCAGTATATAGGAATATCTGTGTATTAATCGACTGTACTGGATAGCCTCTTCGGATACACTATACCATGACTAGGGAAATGTTGATATATGCTCGACCTGTCTCCGGCCCGTTCTTAGATCAGGTCTCCTAAGCTGACGATATTACAGGAACAAGAACTATCTAGAAACAAAACTGAGATAGAATAACTGTGCACAAAAATCAATACTAATATTGGGAACTAGGCTGCATGATGCGTATGTTTCAGGGTTAAATGTACAGGCGGTTATGAAGCCTCTTGTTTATGGCAATAACGAAAAGTGCATAACGCAACAAACAGAACATATTGTTTAATAAAAAGCTATCGTATAACTCTATGATGATAAAAAAGGAAACTAAACAAAACAAAAAGGTCGTTCACATTGGAAAACTTGATTAAATTTAGAGGACCTGCTTAATTGAGACATTGGTGGCAGTCAATTAAGTTCATGAACAATATTGGCGGTAATCAGCTGACACTAGATAAACAATAATGGCCTTAATCAGCTGACACTAGATAAACAATAATGGCGGTAAACAGTTGACACTAAATAAACAATAATGGCGTGACTAATAACAATATTGGCGTAACAGCGACTAGATAAACAATAATGGCGGTAATCAGCTGACACTAGATAAACAATATTGGCGGTAATCAGCTGACACTAGATAAACAATAATGGCGGTAATCAGCTGACACTAGATAAACGGTAATCAGCTGACACTAAATAAACAATGATGGCGGTAATCAGCTGACACTAGATAAACAAAAATTGAAGAATGAGTTGATAATTGATTAACAATTCCGGCAATCAGATGACACCAGAATATAATAATCTGCAATCAGCTGGTGCTGGCTAAATAATGGCAGCATTCTGTTTACAATAGATACATGAGTGAGGTGACAACATATCAATATTTATGACGTGTGTGAGGGAGGAGGCTGTCTCGTATATGAGGGATGGAAGGGAGCGTAAAGGAAGATGGAGAAAATGAGACACAAATGTGGGACGGATGTGGAAGAGAGAAAAGGTGTAAGCAAGTGTGAGGGAGAGGGGAGATAAGGCAGGAGAATAAAAACTAGTGATCACTTCCATAAGAATCAACTTAAACGAGTCAAAGGAAATGTTCAGGCGATAAAGTCGGGATGTTTACCTTGTATCAAGGCGGATTTTTCCACTCAAGGAGGTTCCTCACGGTTAATGGCCTCCGTTCCCTTTTACTGATGGCTCAGTGGACAATTATCCTCGTGTGGTTGGTAAACTGTCTCATCGACCGGCTAATGAGACATCTTACTCCCGTGCGTTGTAAAATAGCCAAGAGCGTCATTATGTATGGATTTTTGCGTCAGGTTTCTTCTGGTGCATCGATCTGAAGCCTAGTAGAGGAAGGAACGATACTTTTTGAAATGTTACGTTCTGATAACAGCAGGTGATGGTGATAATGTCATAACTGGAACGTTTTTGTGGGGGAAGGGTGGAATAATAATAATAATAATAATAATAATAATAATAATAATTATTATTATTATTATTATTATTATTATTATTATTATTATTATTATTATTATATTATTATTATTATTATAGTATTAGTATATTTATTAATATTATTCTTATTATTATTATAGCATTAGTTTATTATTATTATTATTATTATAGTATTGGTATATTTTTTATATTATTATTTTTATTATTATTAGTGTTATCGTGAAGAAGCGCTAAACCCGTAGGAGTCATACAGCGCCTGGTAACCAGGAAGAGAAGGGTAGCTCTAATTACATAGATCAAGAGCCTTGCACCAACAACAAAGCACTCTGAAGTGTGGGATGGGAGTGAAAGTGGGGGGGGGGGCGCTAATATAGGTAGGGGATGAAGGAGGGGATGGTGTTGGGGGGATCCTTACCACTAACTATGGGGGAATTACTCCAACTTCCCTTACACTCCTCTCACCTTCCCTTACTCTCACCTCTCATACCTTCCCTTACTCTCCCCTCTCATACCTTCCCTCACTCTCCCTCATATACCTTACCTTGCTTTCCCTTCATATACCTTCCCTTACTCTCCCCTCTCATACTTACATTACTCTCCCTCTCTCATACCTTACATTACTCTCCTCTCTCATACCTTCCCTCTCTCACTCTCCCCTCTCATACCTTACATTACTCTCCCCTCTCGTACCTTACATTACTCTCCCCTCTCATACTTCCCTCCCTCACTCTCCTCTCTCATACCTTCCCTTACTCTCCCCTCACATACCTTCCCTCACTCTCCCCTCACATACCTTCCCTTACTCTCCCCTCACATACCTTCTCTCACTCTCCCCTCTCATACCTTCCCTTACTTTCCCCACACATACCTTCCCTCACTCTCCTCTCATCATACTGCCCTACTCTCCTCTATCTTCTCATCTCCCTCACATACCTTCCCCTTCACTCCCCTTCACATGACCTTTCTCCCTCACCTCTTCTTCCCTTCTCCCCCTACCTTCCTTGTCTCACCTCCCCCTCATCTAACCTTTCCCTTCCCTCACGTGACCTCTCCCTTCCTCATCTCTATTCTTCACGGACCTCCTTCACAAGACTTTAATCGCACTAGGTCAGTTCCGTGCTTTAACATGCCATGAAACGGGAAGCCAAAGACGTTTGGAAATATATGTATATTACCCTTCCTTCCTGGAGAAGAGAGAGAGAGAGAGAGAGAGAGAGAGAGAGAGAGAGAGAGAAAGAGAAAGTGTGTGTGTGTACTCACCTAATTGTGGTTACAGGGGTCGATTCATAGCTCCTGGCCCCGCCTCTTCACTGGTCGCTACAAGGTCCACTCTCTCCCTTCTCCATGAGCTTTATCATACCTCTTCTTAAAGCTATGTATGGATTCTGCTTCCACTACATCACTTTCCCGATTGTTGCACTTCCTGACGACTATATGACTGAAGAAGTACTTCTAACATCCATGTGACTCAGCTGAGTTTTCGACTTCCAGTTGTGACCCCTTGTTGCTGTGTCACATCTCTGACACATTCTATCTCTGTCCACCTTGTCAATTCCTCTCAGTATTTTATATGTTGTTATCATGTCCCCTCTATTCCTCCTGTCATCCAGTGTCCCTTAGATCCGGGACTAGACTTTCCCTAATTTCTTGACGTATTTGACCAGGTGTGGGTTCCATACTGGTGCCGCATATTGCCAGGCGCCCATATGCTGCACCAGTTATTTGGTTGAAGTGTGTGTGTGTGTGTGTGTGTGTGTGTATGTGTGTGTGTGTGTGTGTGTAAACTAAATTTGTGTGTGTGGTGGTGTATGTGTGTGTGTGTGTGTGATGTGTGTTTTGGTTTAGTGTAGTGTGTGTGTGGTGTGTAGATGTAAACTTTCTTTTTAAAATTATGTTACAACCACTTATAAGAATAAACAGAAACCCACCTATGAATAAGAAACTATTATTATTATTATTATTATTATTATTATTATTATTATTATTATTATTATTATTATTATTATTGTTATTATTATTATTATTATTATTATTATTATTATTATTAAAGTATTATATAACTTTTACGACCCGGGAGTTACACTGTATAATTTCATTAGCAAATTCATTTTTTATGGCCCTGTTTGTATGTATAACTCTGTATCTATGTGTATTATAAACTTGTTGTTTATATTAATAGAATGTGTCTATGTATATTATAACCCTGTATGTATGTCACATAAGCCTTTATGTATGTATGTATCACATAAGCCTTTATGTATGTATCACATAAGCCTTTATGTATGTATCACATAAGCCTTTATGTATGTGTCACATAAGCTTTTATGTATGTATATAACCCTGTATATATGTGTTATAGGCCTTTATGTACGTATGTTATAACCCTGTATGTATGTATCATATAAGCTTGTATGTATGTGTCATATAAGCATGTATGTACGTGTCATGTAAGCCTGTATGTATGTCATATAAGCATGTATATATGTGTCATATAAGCTTGTATGTATGTGTCATATAAGCATGTATGTATGTGTCATGTAAGCCTGTATGTATGTGTGCTTTAAGGTTCTAGTTATATAGGAAAGCGAAGCATGATTGACTTGCAGTAGGTAATAACAACGGCCGGTAATTTACTCTATAAAACGGCCCAGATGGAAGGCCCCTTGCCAAAAAATAAAAAAGTTTCGATTTCATTAACTAATGGAATACTTGGCTGGGAGATGAAAAGTTCTGGCATCTTTTATCTTCTCAGACGTGAGTCAAGTTATATATGTGTTAGTATGTCTGTGTGTCATGCTGGAGACTCCATCGAATTGGATGTATAGGTGTGTGTGTGTGTGTACTCACCTATATGTACTCACCTCTATGTGGTTGCAGGGGTCGATTCACAGCTCCTGGCCCCGCCTCTTCACTGGTCGATACTAATTCACTCTCTCCCTGCTCCATGAGCTTTATCATACCTCTTCTTAAAGCTATGTATAGAACTTGCTTCCACTACTTCACTCTCCAGATTATTCCACTTCCTGACAACTCTAAGGCTAAAGAAATACTTCCTAACATCCCTATGACTCATCTGGGTTTTCAGCTTCCAATTGTGGCCCCTTGTTCCTGTATCCCATCTCTGAAACATTCGAGCCCTGTCCACCTTGTCAATTCCTCTCAGTATTTTATACGTTGTTATCATGTCCCCCTGTCTCTCCTATCCTCTAGTGTCATCAGGTTGAGTTCCCTTAACCTCTCCTCATAAGACATACCTCTCAGTTCTGGGACTAAACGTGTTGCAAAATTTTGCACTTTCTCCAGTTTCGTGACGTGTTTGACTAGGTGAGGGTTTCATACTGGTGCTGCATACTCTAGTATAGGCCTGACGTACACGGTGTACAATGTCATGAATGACTCCTTATTCAGATGTCTAATCGCTAATCTCATGTTTGCCAATCGCCCATATGCTGCAGCAGTTATTTGATTGATGCGTGCCTCAGGAGACATGTTCGTTATAATGCTTACCCCAAGATCCTTTTCTTTAAGTGACGTTTGCAGCCTTTGATTCCCTAACCTGTATGCCGTCTGCGGTCTTCTGTGTCCTTCCCCAATCTTCATGACCTTACACTTACTGGGGTTAAACACCAGGAGCCATTTGTTGAACCAGACTTGTAGGCTGTCCAGATCCCCTTGTAATCTTAACTAATCCTCGTCCGCTTGTATTCTCCTCATCAGTTTCACATCATCAGCGAACAGTGACACTTGTGAATCTATTCCTACCATCATGTCATTCACGTATATAAGAAACAGCACCGGACCTAGGACTGACCCTTGTGGAACCCCACTCGACACATGCACCCACTCTGACACTACATCACGTACCAACACTCGTTGTTTCCTTCCCTGATCCATTGCAGTACTTTCCCTATTATTCCTGCCTGCTCCTCTAATTTTTGCACCAGTCTCTTGTGTGGTACTGTGTCAAAAGCCTGTGTGTGGTGTGTGTGTGTGTGTGTGTGTGTACTCACCTAGTTGTGGTTTCAGTGGTTGAGTCATAGCTCCTGGCCCCGCCTCTTCACTGGCCGCTACTGTGTGTGTGTGTGAAAGGGTGCAAAACGCACCTACGTACGAGGGACGAGGCGGCGACCTAGTGGCGTCACCCTAAATGGGTCACTGGACGACCCCATTGTCCGTGGCATTTGCCTTTAGGAGAGGGAAGACACGCCAGGGAGAAGGAAGAAGGAAGATGAAGTTTTCTGAGTGAGGATATGGGAGAGAAGACAGAGGAAAAGGGAGAAAAGGAAAGGAGGAGGTTATGTGTGAGAGGGATTGAGAGGTTGGCACGATAGGGAGAGAAAAAATAGATGCCGTTTGAAAGGGAGAATAAGGAAAAAAAAGAACTGACAGAAGAATAAAAATAACGTGGCCTATGAAATAGAACAGGGAAAAAAAAGGGAGAGAAAAACGAAGTAAATTGCAAATACTGTACAGAAGAAAGATAAAAGGCAAAATAAAACTGCTGGTAACATGCAGGAGAATACAGAAAAATATATGATGATAGTGAAGGAGAGGGAGAGTAACTTTGTCTCCAGATGATGGAATGTTTGCGAGCACTTTCAAGCTTTGGCATGAGATTTGTCTAAAGTGTTCTTCTTCCTCTTGTTCTTCCTCTTCTTCTTCTTCTTCTTCTTCTTCTTCTTCTTCTTCTTATTATTATTATTATTATTATTATTATTATTATTATTATTATTATTATTATTATTATTATTATTATTATTGTTGTTGTTGTTGTTTTATTATTACTACTACTACCCACTACTACTACTACTACTACTACTACTACCCACTCTACACTACTACTACTACTACTACTCTACTCTACTACTCACTACTACTCCTACTACTCACTATCTCCACTACTCTACTACTACTGCTACTCTACTACTGCCACTACTACTCTACTACCACTACTCTACTACTACTATCTACTACTACTACCTACTACTACTACTACTACCTACTACTACTACTACTACCTACTACTACCTACTACTACTACTACTACTACCTACTACTACTACTACTACCTACTACTACTACTACCCACTACTACTACTACTACCCACTAATAATAATAATAATAATAATTGGATATTAATGTTTGTTCACACGTATGGGGTTGGAAGGTTGATAAAACTATACCAAAAATATCCATGTATGATATCATACCACACGGAATGAGGATACTCAATGACCGGAGGATTCGACCCCATTTACCAGTCCTAAAACTAACTGGCAGGTGTCATTTCGATCTCACGAGTCATTAACGAGGATAGCATGCGCTGTATACGCAACTCCTTGTCCAGTACGACGCCTGGTGATTGAGAGGTAATCAATTGATATACAGAGGAGGGTGGTTCCAGCTCCTTGGAACAAGAGCCCATCTCCAGCATCACGGAATCCCCTTTTGAATGAGACAAGGGAAATTTGTATGTAAGGAATGAGGGTGTTTGATTCTCTTAAAGTATGCTCCCTCTAGGGAGTTATTTTCATGCTGGTGAAGGGCTCTTGATTCAACGAATTGGAGCTATCTTCCCTTCCTAGGATCAAACCTGTTACCCATGGGTGTCCCTTAGCTCGGTTGGTAGCGAACTCAGATCACACATTGAGGTCCGTGGTTCGATCCCCGGTACGGGTGCAAACATTAGGACGTGTTTCCTAGAGACACCTGCTGTCCCTGTTCACCTAGCAGTAAAATAAGGACTTGGTTGTTAGTGGACTGGTGTGGGTCGCATCCTGGGGACAAAATTGACCTAATTTACCCGAAATGCTCTTCATAACCAGGGGTTTTCTATATACTATGTCACTGGTGTCAGCTAGGCCTGTATACATGTACTTGTAGAAATAAAGGTTATTATTATTATTATTATTATTATTATTATTATTGTTATTATTATTATTATTATTATTATTATTGTTATTATTATTTATTATTATTATTATTATTATTATTATTATTATTATTATTATTATTATTATTATTATTATTATTATTATTATTATTATTATTATTATTATGGTACGATGGTGAGAGTGGTCATTGGGACTGCAGAATGCATAGTAGTTTTTTTTTTTTTTTGGGGGGGTTGAGATCATGCTCCTTGCAGAATAGGTAAGAGCTGGAAAGCCGAGTGCTGCTTCCTCCTGAGTCGTAATTGTTCGTCGTGAGTCATATTATTTTATTAAGCACACGAGTATCCCCCTGGGTGTGCTCCTACTCTAGTCTATGAGTTACATTGTAGGAACAAAGGCTAGCTATCATTACGGTAATAATGTAATAGTCTACAATACGGGCGACGGTAATAATGTAATAGTCTACAATACGGGCGACGGTAATAATGTAATAGTCTACAATACGGGCGACGGTAATAATGTAATAGTCTACAATACGGGCGACGGTAATAATGTAATAGTCTACAATACGGGCGACGGTAATAATGTAATAGTCTACAATACGGGCGACGGTAATAATGTAATAGTCTACAATACGGGCGACATGATACCTCATATCTACCATCTTTGTATATCAACCCTCTACTTAATTAAAAACGCCACAGACTAGTGAAACATCTTCAGATGAAGATACCCAGATGTTGTACAAGTTTCTAATTTCTCAAAAGGTAGCTATGTTCCCCTGTCATATTTCATCACATAGCATAGGCTGCATGCATGAGGTCATGCAACCTGTCTACCCAGGCTGGCAAACTTCGCTAGAGCCCTTATAAGGATGGAGGGGAAGCGGGGTAAACCATAGCTAGGCGCCTGGCTTAAAATTAGCTGAGACAGGAGGTCAGCTCTTGGTGCTAAACCTGTATGGGATCATACAGAGCTCTTAGCATGTAACAATGAGCTTAGAACAAAAAACAAGATTGTAGAATGTTGTGGGGACTGGAAGGTCGGTACTTCTAGGCTGGCTCAGGATAGTAATGCAGTGTTAGATTATACCAAGAGTATGTGAATACGACATAACGCGGATTATAGCATTTTATTGTGAAGATGTTTCGTCTACAGGGTCTTTATTAATTGGTGAACGCCATGGTGTGCGAAACGTCTTCGCAATAAAATTCCATAACCCGAATTGTGGAGCTTATTTACACAAAAGGTAGACTAGGTTGACCATAGGACAAGTAAGGATAGCAAATGAAAAGTGATAGTAGGATACTTTAGTGTCATTAGATAGGACTGAGGGTAAATACCTAAAGGGGATAGTGTTGAAAATAGTATAAAATACCGACAAACTGATGATTAAGACAGAAGAGTTCAGCTCCATAGAGCTGAACTCTTCTGTCTGAGGGACTCCCTCTTCTGAGGGACTGACCACCTCGAATACTATTTCTCCAAGGTTGATGGACTGATTACATCATCTTCGTTTACTACTACACCTGCTGCCTCTGTATTTGACTGAGGAAGCCTACTACGTAGGCGAAACGTTCCAACAATAAAGATACCCAGTTGTTGCACATGTGTCTTACATGAGATAAAGTTAAATGGCCTGACAATTTAGTATTTAGGTTGTGATGTACGAGTGTGAATAAACAGGACTGTCAACGTGTAAACATTTGCCTTTGCCTCTCCATTTATTTAGGCAGGGCGTGAAGATAGGCATCGCTTTTCAGGGGAGTACGTTGCCAGGGCGTAAAAGTATTATACGAAAAAACTGAATTTGAGAATATGGTAATGAAAAATTGTCACATCTGTCGGCATGATTTTGTCATTTGCATATTTAATTAGACATTCGTAAGTCATATTATGGTTGTATACGTCATGGTGTGTCGATGCATATTGATGACATCACAAGCCGCGTGGCTCATGCAGATTTTTCTTTTGACTTTATTTTTTCTAAATAAATATTGTGGATTTTATGGTACGATAAGTTTTCACAGGTTTAACAATATCTTCCAGCGTATGTACGATGGCGCGCCGGTGACAAGCACTGCTGAGTAGCGGTGTTGTTGTTGTTGCTTTTTAAGGGCTAAGACGGCTTAATGTCGCCAATGACATTATTGGATCTCATATTCGGATCATTTTTCCTCGCATTTCGGGATACTCTCATTGTTCAGTATGACTAGATATAAGAACAGAAGTAGACAGAGCTAGTGTTATACTGAAAGCAGATTGATACTTAGCTCGATCGCTAGCGCACTCAGCTCACACACTGAGGTCCGAAGTTCGAATCTCCGGTACGGCTGGAAAACATTGGGGACGTGTTTCCATAAGACACTTGTTGTCCATGTTCACCCATCAATATAAAATGGGTACCTAGGTGTTAATCGAATGGTGTGGGTCGCATCCTGGGACAAAACTGACCTAATTTGCCCGAAATGCTCAACATAATAAGCGGCTTTCTATATAGTAGTATGTCATTGATATCAGCTAGGCCTGTATACCTTGTACATGTACTTGTAGTAAATAAAGATATTATTATTATTATTATTATTATTATTATTATTATTATTATTATTATTATTATTATTATTATTATTATTATTATTATTATTGTGCTGACTCAAACTCATCCTACAAACTCAGAGAGTAAGCCGAAACCAGTGTTGTTTTCAACGTTTTGTAGTTACGGCAGTATAATATCAGTTCAATGGATTATTAATAATTATATAATTGAAACAAACTCATTTAATATGTAGTCGAATTCTAGGGGAAAGTTTTGATGCTCCACTCACCTAAATTATCATTTTTCTCAAAATATATTTTTATCATTAAAAGTACTAAATCTTCCATATGTAATTAATTTAGTAAGATTTTCATTTATATATTCATGAAGAAAGTGAAAGTCCATGGACACTTGTCAGTGGAATGAAGAGAAACATGTAAACAGAAACATACCCTCGTTGTTTACACTTTGTTTGCATGTGGGTTACTTTTGACAATATTCATTTCGTATCGTAACCTTTCGGTTTTTATGTATTTTTATGTATTTTTGTACTTATGTCGTGTTATTGTTTCTTGTTTAATTTTTCGTGCTCACATTTTACGATATATGTTTTTATTGTAAATGACATGCTATTTAGATAATAGACTGCAACTCCACTAGGCTGTGTTTTGTTGCATTATATTTCAAGTGTGTTAGACAGTGATCACTCAACAGGTACATGCTGTGCAAATGGACCGTAAATACAACACGGAGTGAGAGATATCTGTTTCGGTCTAAGTTAGAGACCTTCTGTTGAAGGTCTCTGACTGAAACCTTACTGTTCCGTATCCCTTCAGGGAAGGTCCGCCCTGACGCCGGTAAAGTACTTTTGATCTAAGGAATAGCCACCCTCCCTTGCCTTGGATCTAGCGTGGTTGCCTCCCAATCCTCTGGCAATGCATGACCCTTACGGGTGTAGCGCTTCTCTATGAATAAAATAAAAATAGTCCACTCCATGTATTACCGTCCGTGTAAGATTTATTTGTTAAAAACATGTCAACTGGAGGACGTAGTATGGTCGTATTAAAAATTGCTATTTTTTTCAAGAGACTGGGATGAAAATAATGCCTCAGCCCCCTCCTCCAAAAAATTAAAATTCATCAAATATTTAAAAAAAAAAGTGCATTTCTTCGACCATCAAAGGTTGTCTCATACTGGTGTTGGTCACACAAATACTCGACACATTGTTGACATATCACGAGGCTTGTGCTGGCACGTACTTCCCTGGGTAATTGGGTTCGAAGCCTATCTCTCAATAAAAGCGTATTCCGCAGCCTGTTTTATCTTAACTACTGTAGGCAGAACGCCTTATGTTCTATTATTATTATTATTATTATTATTATTATTATTATTATTATTATTATTATTATTATTATTATTATTATTATTATCTATAGCACGAGATTCAGAACAGCATATCATCTGTTCACTACCAGTCAGGAATGCTGTAACCCCTATAGAAGGGACTAAAACTCGCGGCATATTATGCACAGAGAAATATACACCGTGAGGTGTATATTTCTTCAGGATGGCAGACATTGCATGCCAAGCACCTCCAGTGCATGGGTGTGACGTGCGTAATAAATATAACAAACAACAATATAATTCATTTGGCAAATGTTACATGTAAACAATTTCGTAGTTACTGGTCGTAGTTTGTATGGTGTTACTGCCAGGAAACAGGTTGCTGTTGCTGGTAACAGGTCGCTGTTGCTGGTAACAGGTCGTTGTTGTCTAGTAGCGGGTCGTTATTGACAGGTAACAAGTCGTTACTACCAGGTAACAGGTCGTTATTGCCAGGTAACAAGTCGCTACTACCAGGTAACAGGTCGTTATTGTCTAGTAGCCGGGTCGTTATTGTCAGGTAACAAGTCGTTACTACCAGGTAACAGGTCGTTATTGCCAGGTAACAGGTCATTAATGTCATGTAATAGGTCGTTATTGTTTCAAGGAGAAGCTGGGTAGTGATTTGATGGTGAAGGGCTCTTGATCCGATGAACTGGAGCAAATTTCCTATTCCTCGAATAAGACGATCACCACCATTTCTCAGGCGCTATATATATATATATGCCCCTTTCGGGTTCAGCGCTTCCTCGTGAATATGATGATGATAATAATAATAATAATAATAGTGACTCATAACAGTGAGTGTGTGCGCATGAGTGCTTGCGTGAGTGCGAGTACTTTAGTGACTGAGTCCCTTAATGAGTGCTCATGTGAGTAGTTGAGTGTGCGAGTGATTGTGAGTGTGTAATTGTGAGTGTGTGATTGTGTGAGCGCCTGAATAAGTGCTTGAGTGATTGTGTGAGTGTTTAAGTGTGACTGAGTGGGGGTGATGGTTGTGTGCGTGTGTGTGTTTGAGTCAGTGTGCGAGTGCGTGTGCGCACTCGCCGGAACGCACTGAATTGCTTTAACTGGGGTCGAGTGCTAACTCCTGGGCCCCTTCCCTCGCGCAGCCTACAGTTGTAATAATATTGGTAGAATTACCGACAATATGTTAAGTAAAAGGACACAAATGCAACTAATGTGACATTTTATTGTGGCAACGTTTCGCTCTCCAGGAGCTTTTTCAAGCCGTTACCGGTAACGGCTTGAAAAAGCTCTTGGAGAGCGAAACGTTGCCACAATAAAATGTCACATTAGTTGCATTTGTGTCCTTTTACTTAGCCTACAGTTGACCCATATCTCTGTTTCTTGGTCTCCAACCATTGTAGAATGTCTTGTATCAAGGAGGAGGAGGAGAGAGAGAGAGAGAGAGAGAGAGAAGCATTACGCTAATTATGGAGGAATAAAAATGTGAATGAATTTTTGTGAATGAGGCTTATTGTACAGCTGGTCGTGTGGGTGATGGTGGTGGTGCAGGTGGCGGTGGTGGTGGTGGTGCAGGTGGTGGCGGTGCTAGCAGTGTGCTTGAGGTGTCAGGGATCTACAATAAGCTCATTTTACTCAGCTAATATGTTGAGTTAGTACAGTAATGTGAGAAGACTTATTTACCGAGGGCGAAATGTCGCTACATGTGTTAGCCCAAGTTTCTCTTATTCTCCATTTGTCGCCTGCCCAAGTTGCTAACGAGGAATTGGGGACCTACCCCCTTCCCTGGATCAAACCTTATTACTGCCCATTCCCATGCGACGTGTGGCGATTTTGGGGTTCGCACTTCCCCTTGAATGCAATAATTGTGGGAAGGGAGAGAAGAGGAAGCATCTGCTTGTGTGTGTGTTTGTCTTGCCAGCTTAAAAAAAAAAACACGTCAGCAGCAGATTGCGTGCTTTGCCAGTCAAGAAATTACATAAACAACGAAGGTGCTTGTGAATTTCTCTCTCTCTCTCTCTCTCTCTCTCTCTCTCTCTCTCTCTCTCTCTCTCTCTCTAAGACGGTTGTGCTTCCAGCTGAACTAGCATGTGTTTGTTTATCATCCCAATTAAGGGATGTTATAAGGTGTACGTGGGCGAGATGGCCAGAAGTCAAGACCAGCAAGTGAGAGCACAAATGCGCATGCGGCAGACAACGTAAGTAACGCTTGTGTGATACACCATACCACTAAAGAGCGGCAAAAGAGCACTTGATGGAAGAAGCCAGGTACCCGACACGTCACGGTGACCCAGAGCTCCGGAAGTTTGTGTCCCGTAACTTGACTGCTAGCGCAATCAGTTCACACACACTGAGGTCCAGGGGTCGATTCCTGGTACGGGTGGAAATATTAGGACGTGTTTCCTTAAGACACCTGCTGTCCGTGTTCACCTGTCAGTAAAATAGGTATCTGGTGTGGGTCGTATCCTATGGGACAAAATTGACCTGATTTGCCCGAAATGCTCTACATAACAGGGGACTCTATAGTAGTATATCATTAAGGTCAGCTAGGCCTGTATACCTTATATATTATTATTATTATTATTATTATTATTATTATTATTATTATTATTATTATTATTATTATTATTATTATTATTATTATTATTATTATTACATGTTTCCTCGCTAAATTAATTGTAGCTCATCACACTGGACAAGAACAAGTGGCACCATCACCTGACCTTGCTGGACCTTATCCCACTTAATTCACTTTACCTCTGTCCTCTGTATATATTATGTGGCTGTCCATACTCTATTGAATTGCATACGTGTCTTTATTCCACAGTGGGAGAAGGATTGAACCTCCAACATTACTTGCGCTAAACGACCCACACAGGTTTACCACCTCACATAAAAATAAATCTTTCAAGTCTATATTCACACTCCTTCCGCTTCCTTTCGCCTCCTCTCTTTCACTTTCTCTCCCCTATTCCATCCCACTTTCTCTACGCTTTCTTTATGGTACATTTCTGTAATCTCTCTTTTCGTTATGTGATCAGAAGAGCTCTGGACATATTAACTGTTATTTTGTGTTCTCTGTAACACGTTGTTAACCAGACGCTGCCTCCTCTTTACTTCGTTTCGAAATAAGAACATAATAAAGGAACACAACAGTAGGTCTTACTCACATTCGACCATTCCCACTCAAATAAAAGAACATAAAAACGGAGAAACACTGCAGCAGGCCTACTGGCCCATACTAGGTAGGTTTTTTCTCAAACCCAATCCCACTAACAAAAATATTTGCCCAATCCACTTTCAGTGCTACCCAAGGAATAAGCTATGATAACCCTGTTATATTTGTCTAATGTATTTGTAATAATAATAATAATAATAATAATAATAATAATAATAATAATAATAATAATAATAATTATATTTCTACAAGTACATGTACAAGGTATACAGTCGTAGCTGACATCAATGACATACTACTATATAGAAAGCCGCTTGTTATGCTGAGCATTTAGGGCAAATTAGGTCAGTTTTGGCCCAGGATGCGACCCACACCAGTCGATTAACACCCAGGTACCACTGATAGGTGAACAGGGACAGCAGGTGTCTTAAGACAAACGCCCTAATGCTTCCACCCGTACCGGGGATCGAACCACGGATCTCAGTGTATGTTACCTTCGATGCTGGTTTAGAAAGACACGCAACAAATACTAGGACATACATATTAGAAAACGTTTCTGTCCTGGGACCTTGATCACTCAGTGTAGAAGCAGTCAGTGTAGCAGCACTTACTGTAGCAGCACTCAGTGTAACAGCACTCACTGTTAGTGCAGCAGCACTCACTGTTAGTGCAGCAGCACTCACTGTTAGTGAAACGTTTTCTAATAAATATGACCTAGTGTTTGCTTACGTGTCTTTCAAAAACAATTTGTCGTTATCTATTATGAAGGTTTATAGCAGCATCGATGGTGCTGTTACTAGCCATACCACTGCTTTCCTACATCCTTTCTAAATCCGAATTTATTTAACTTGAATCTATTATTTCTTGCGGCTTCTCGGTCAGATGGTCTCAGCACCTTGTTTATATAGCGGTTATTTAGGTTGTCTTCCACTCGCAACGGAACTCTATGCCTGGCTGTTGCCTTTTATTTCTGCCGCCGTTTCGTTTCGGCCATCGTTTTTTCCAGCCTTGCGAATTCGTTGCCCTTCGTTTAGTGTTTCACCTTCACCGTTTCGTCGTGTATATTCGCCGTTTCGTCCGGCTTCGTAGTTTCACTTCTTTTCATTGTTTATTTTGGTGTTACTCGGTTTTATCTTTTTCTCTTGACGGTTTTATTCTGTCTTTTATTTTACTGTGCCGTTTCGGTACGTTTTTTGTCGTTTCGTTTCTTCTCCATTTGTCACGTTTCGCTTTCCCGTTTCTTGAACTTTCTTCCCCACGATGTTTTGTTGATCTAAATCACAAGATCTATTATTATTATTATTATTATTATTATTATTATTATTATTATTATTATTATTATTATTATTATTATTATTATTATTATTTTGTTTATTATTATTATTATTATTATTATTTATGTTGTTATTATTATTATTGTTTGTTTCTATTATTATTATTATTTATGTTATTATTATTATTATTATTATTATTATTGTTGGTGTTTATATTATTATTATTATTTATGTTATTATTATTATTATTATTTATGTTATTATTATTATTATTATTATTTTATTATTATTATTATTATGTTATTATTATTATTATTATTATTATTATTATTATTATTATTATTTTATTATTATTATTATTATTTTATTATTATTATTGCGGTGTTGCAACTAAAGAGAGGAATCTGTAAAAGGTAAAACCAGGATGAACAATAAGGCACAAGAACAGCGTCTGACACTTAAGAATAACATTGTTACGCTCTTGCTCCTGCGTTAGCTTGCTCCTACGTAATATTTCTTACTTAGGAATCTCTGTATGCTCTACTTTCCTGTCTTAATTAATTCCAATGACGAGACGAGGTTGCAAAATGAGCTTTTTATGTGTGGAGAACGTTTTGCCCTGTGTTGAACTTGATCACACTGAGCGAAGAGTTGTCTTGGTGAAAGCCATTTGAAGCCGGTTCTCACGCTTGTAATATTTCATATCCATTGTAGAAGGCGTAATACTGTGGCTGGAACAATACTATGGTTGGAACAATAACATTGCTCGAACAATAACATGGTTGGAACAATAACATGGTTGGAACAATACCATTGCTGGAACAATAACATGGTTGGAACAATAACATGGTTGGAACAATACCATTTCTGGAACAATAACATGGTTTGAACAATACCATTGCTGGAACAATAACATGGTTGGAACAATAACATGGTTGGAACAATAACATTGCTCGAACAATAAGATGGTTGGAACAATACCATTGCTGGAACAATAACATGATTGGAATACCAGTGCTGAAACAACATGGTTGGAATAATACCATTGCTGGAACAATAACATGGTTGGAACAATACCATTGCTAGAACAATAACATGATTGGAACAATACCAGTGCTTAAACAACATGGTTGGAATAATACCATTGCTGGAACAATAACATGGTTGGAACAATACCATTGCTAGAACAATAACATGGTTGGAACAATACCATTGCTAGAACAATAACATGGTTGGAACGATACTATTGCTTTAACAATGACATAGTTGGAACAGTACCATAATTCTAACAATACCATAACTCTAGCAATACCATAACTGGAACAGTACCATAACTGGAACAATACCATGGCTCGAGCAGTATCATAACTGGAATAATAGGATAACTGTAACAATACCATGGCTGGAACAATACCATAACTGGAACAATACCATGGCTCGAACAGTTCTATAACTGGAACAGTAGAATAACTGGAACAATACCATAACTGGAACAATACCATGGCTCGAGCAGTATCATAACTGGAATAATAGAATAACTGGAACAATGCCATAACTTCAATAATACCATAGCTTTAACAAATAACCCACATTCTCTAGCAAGAGTCTTCTACTTTAGACGACGTTTCGGTCCATGCGGGACCATCATCAAGTCATTATGTCAAAGTGACTTGATAGTGGTCCAGAACGGACCGAAAAGGAGTCTTCTTTTCTTAGTGTGGGTTATGAGGCCTGGTTTGGGACCGGCCTGGGGGACCATGAGCGACGAGTCATAAATTATCATACATAGGCAAGCTCCTAACCAAGCATTTCTCGCCTCCCATTCCCACCTTCCTTTTTATGGGGTGGAGACTTGTTGGTGGTCCCTGACCACTAAGACCACTAAGACCTCTATCTCTGTCGTGGCTTAATCCGATTTGCTTTGTTGTTTGTGTCTGAGCGAGGGTGTCGAGGGAGGGGGGGGTGTTGCAGCTTCCTCAATATTCCACACAGATGTGAGACTCAGGAAAAATGCTTCGCAATATATGTGTGTGTACTCACCTAGTTGTGGTTGCAGGGGTCGAGTCATAGTTCCTGGCCCCGCCTCTTCACTGACCGCTACTGGGTCACTCTCCCTGCGCCATGAGCTTTGCATCTAACAAGCTGGTTGTTATATCTAACAAGCTGGTTGTTGCATCTAACAAGCTGGTTGTTGCATCTAACAAGCTGGTTGTTACATCTAACAAGCTGGTTGTTACATCTAACAAGCTGGTTGTTACATCTAACAAGCTGGTTGTTACATCTAACAAGCTGGTTGTTGCATCTAACAAGCTGGTTGTTACATCTAACAAGCTGGTTGTTACATCTAACAAGCTGGTTGTTACATCTAACAAGCTGGTTGTTACATCTAACAAGCTGGTTGTTACATCTAACAAGCTGGTTGTTACATCTAACAAGCTGGTTGTTGCATCTAACAAGCTGGTTGTTACATCTAACAAGCTGGTTGTTACATCTAACAAGCTGGTTGTTAACAAGCTGGTTGTTACGTCAACCTTGTTATTACGTCTAACGACCTGGTTGTTACGTCAACCTGGTTGCGGAACCGGATTATACACAGAATGTTAATGGAATTTAATGCAAGCATTGGCATTTCAGTGAACGCTTCGCTCACTGGGACTTCTAGACAAGCCATACGGGTAACAGGACATGAAGTCCAAGCCTGTGTAAATCCGCAAGCTGGTTGTTACATCTAACAAGCTGGTTGTTGCATCTAAAAGCTGGTTGTTGCATCTAACAAGCTGGTTGTTGCATCTAACAAGCTGGTTGTTACATCTAACAAACTGGTTGTTACGTCAACCTTGTTATTACATCTAACAAGCTGGTTGTTACATCTAACGACCTGGTTGTTACGTCAACCTGGTTGCAGGAACCTGGTATATTTATACCACAGAATGTTAAAAATGGAATTTATGCAACATTGCAGAATTTCAGTGAACGTTCGCTCACTGGGACTTCAGACAGCGCCATACAGGGTAACAGGACACTGAAGTACCAACGCCTTTGCAAATCCGCAAGAATCCCTATTCAGGAATTTTTCCCCGTCATTCAGCGATTTTATTCAGTGTCAGCGAATAGACGGCGTAATTCAATTTTTTTTGTTGTTGTTGTTGGGTGGGCGAGTCTCCCTGGCTATCATAAATCTCTTTCGTCACATAATTTTTCCCCTCATGAACGTCAGTATTAATCTCTTAGAGTGATATATTACCGAGATATAGTTAATGAAACACCAAATGAATGCAAACCTGGATTTTTTTTATATAGATTTTTGCATTACTGGAGGTTATTGGTTACAAGTGACCTGATGGTGCTTAATTCCCGCGAATTTGAAGGTATTGTTCGCGGTTACTAGTTTCACGGGTCTTCTTGGAATGTGCATTGATATAGTAGCGCTTGTGAGGTCAGAACATACAGGAGAAGAATGAAAATAGCTAGAGACCATGCCTGAGGCTCACGGGTGTGCCCGGGGGCTAGGAAGAAGCATGACATGTAACCAGGCTGCCCAGCTTCTTGTGTCATCTGTGGTTCAGTGGTCTAAGGCCTCACGTGGGGAACTATGCTACCTTCCATACGTGGGTTCAAGTCCTCTAACCGCGATCTTTCTATACATATTCCGCTCCGCTTGCTTTCTGTGTGAGCGATACATGACTAACACTGAACCATAGAATCTACAGAACTATAGACAGCATATAGTTATATATTTGTCGAGGACATACGTGGTGTGGGTGCCTTTAGCTAAATTCATTCTAATCCCCGTTTTGTACTAGCCTCCACAAGCGTATATATATTGTTGTGACCACGAACGAGTGGTATTGAATCAATAACAACGCGACTAGCCAAGGATTCGAACCCATGTAGTTTTGGCCCTGCATCGTGGAGGCTAGTACACCTAACGGGGATAAGAATGAAATTAGCTTAAAGGCACCCACACCACCGTATGTCCTCGGACCAAGAGTAACACACCTAGCTTAGCTGGGTGCTTGGTTCTTGTAGAATTCTGTGGTTCAGTGGGTTAAGGCGTCAAGTGATTTTCGTTCACCACGAGACAGGGCCAAAACTACATGGGTTCGAATCCTCGAACCCATGTATGTCATTGATGTCATTGCTGACATCAATGACATACTACTATATATAAACCCCTTGTTATGCAGAGCATTTCCGGCAAATTAGGTCAATTTTGTCCCAGGATGCGACCCACACCAATCGACTAACACTCAGAGGGACAACAGGTGTAAGGAAACACGCCCGATGTTTCCACCCTTGCTGGGAATCGAACCACGGACCCTTTGGATCAAACGCCTAGCGTGGCTGGGCGCCAAAGTATTGTCCAGTGTGGGACGGTGAGTACTGTTTACCTATACACAGTATATTGTTGTTATGCTTTCTTCTTTTTCTTCTTAGTCTTCCTCTTCTTCTCCTTTCTATTAGATGGATGTATGATGTATTCCTTTCTTTGTGTGAAAGAGTAAATATGACGGCCATTCGAGTGAGTTTACTCTCCCGTGTTGACGTAGTGTGGAGGCTAGTTGTTTCTCATACAAATTATCGACCACAACCACCTCCAACAACCACCACCAACACTACTTTACCGCCATCACTCACTTTAACCTCCACCACCACTACAAACTACCAGCATCAACCATGCATCACCAGTCACCACCCCTCATTACCCACCACCCTCCATCAACCACCCACCACCATCCACGTCAGGTGCGCCACAGTGTCAGCCTAATGCAACCCTCCTTATGGTTGACCTGCAGTTTATCCTGTTTGATCTTTTGTTTACCATTGTTTTCATTTAATTTACATGTATTTATCTGCGGTTCACCTTTGTAGTGTACATGAAGTTTACCTTTGTCTACCTTTAGTTCACCTGGAAATCACCTTTGTCTACCATTAGTTTACCTTTGTTTACCTATGGTTTACCGTTGTTTACCTGCTGAGGTTCGAGGTTCACCTTGAATAGTATTTGGTGGGATTAACTTCTTTCTCTTCTATATTTTTTTTTCATATTCCTTTGTGTTCCTCCCATTAGTTCTTCCCCTGACTCACCTCCTTTGCCCATTGTTTCCCATTGTTCCTCCACTGTTTATTAGTTTCCTCTGCTTCTTCACTTGTAGTACTTGTGGGAACACTCTCGGTTCTCCTACACTATGTGGTAGCTACATAGTGGAACACTCGCAGTGTGCTTGCTTACCCTACACCATGTGGCTGCTTACTAGTGGGACACTCTTGCAGTTCTGCTTCCCTACACTATGTGGTAGCTACATAGTGGGAACACTCGCAGTGTGCTGCTACCCTACACTATGTGGTAGTTACATAGTGGGAACACTCGCAGTGTGCTGCTAGTTATACAGTGGGAACATAAATATAGATTTCGTTCCTTCTGTGAAGATAAAGTGAAAGGTGTACTTAGTTTTATGTACGAAAATGTGAGCAGGTGTGTGTACTGGGCCAGCAAGACACCTGTGTCACCTGTCAGTTGCGACTTAGACATACCAGCCTCCTCTAGTTTCTATTCAGTGTCCTTTGTTGCTTGTGGTCAGTGGGTGACGCTGTAATTATTGTAATTGAGTGTGGTTGATGACGTTTGCAGTGATTGATGGCTGTGACTATTATTGCTGTGTTGTGTGTGTGTGTTTAATTTTGGTACACACCAATATCTGGTTCTTGGATGATGGCACCCTAGCTGGCACTACAGAATCTCTCCTAGGGGGCATCAGGAAAATTAAAGATATGATAGAGAGCCTGGGCCTATCTTTAAACCCCACCAAATGTGAAATAGTTTCTACCAATCCACAGATGATCCAGAACATTAGGGCTGTTTTACCAGGGGCACTCTCCTCGGTGCCCCTCTTGGGCCCAATGCCATCGATCTGGTCCTGGAAAAAAAAATCTCAGACCTCAGGACGATGGAAGGCAGGATGAAAGACATCGATACACATGATGCCTTCTACCTACTCACCAGGTGCCTGTCAACCCCAAAACGTACCTACTTCCTGAGATGCTCCCCAGCCTTCAGCAGTCCGAAACTCAAGGAATATGACTCTCTCCTCAAGACCATGCTAGAGAGTGTATTGAATCTTTCCCTCGAAGATGGACAGTGGTTGCAAGCCTCTTCCATAGCATCAAATGAGCTAATAAAACAAATTCTTCCAGACAACCTCTGTGATTCAGCAGGAATACAGGACCCTTGCTAGACCAGTGCCATCACTGAATGGGAGACTCTTGCTGCTCCAACACCAAAACCTAGTGAAGAACTGGCCTACAAACAGTCAAGCTGGGACGGCCCCATCACTGAAAAGATACTTGCCAACATGCTTAGGGCTGTAACATCAGACAGGGAGACTGCCCGTCTCCTAGCTGTGAGTGGACATCACTCTGGGGACTTCCTCCAAACAGTTCCCATTTCGGCCATGGGAACACGCCTCGACCCTAAGACCCTCCGTATTGCAGTGGCTCTGCGTCTTGCTGCCCCAATTCACACGGAATATACGTGTATTTGCTGCGATGCGCAAGCCGACCAATATGGTCTACATGGTCTTAACTGTTCCAAAACCAAGGGTTGGCATGCAAGACACAATGAAGTCAACGACATCATAAAGAGAACCCTTGCTACAGCTGGATGCCCAGCCGAGAGAGAGCCCCAATCACTAGCAGCCAACAATGCCCACAACCCAGCAAACTGCCCCGACGGATCACCATCTATCCTTGGAAGAATGGCAAGCTCTTAGCATGGGACTATACCTGTGTGTCGACACTGGCTGACACCTACATCCATCACAGTGTCGGGCGACAGGGAGGAACTGCTGACCACAGGGAGGAGTACAAGATCGGCAAGTACAGGGACATAAGCCAACAGTATCAATTTGTCCCAGTGGGATCAGAGACCTTGGGATCATGGGGAAAAAATGCAACACGTTTCCTTAAAGAACTGGGTTCCAGACTCATCGACACCACCAGGGACCCAAGGGCAGCCACTTTCATGTTCCAGCGCCTCAGCGTGGCCATCCAGAGGGGAAATGCATGCTGCGTACTGGGTTCGCGTCCGGCTTCGGAGGAGCTGGAAGAGATTCATAATCTTTGATATATTGTACCAATGTATTCAGGTTCATGTTTGTGTTTTCTGTCAATGTATTCTGTCTATTAATAAAGCACTCATATAACATATATAAGGAGTGGTAGGAGAAGAAAATATTCAAACAGTTCCGGGGAGAACCTCGAGTTTTCCCTGAAGATAAGGGTCCCTAGCAAGTTCTAGAGGTGGTACCTCCCTATATATTATCATACAAATATATATATATATATATATATATATATATATATATATATATATATATATATATATATTATATACATGGATCCAGTTTCGTAAAAACTTCACTCCTGAAGTCTGCTATGCCATTACGAACGAATTTACTGCTTAAGGAAAATTTACTATTATCATTTCAGACCCCAAAATATTTTCACAAGATTTGAAATTATACTTACATAAATGTACTATTTCCGGGTTTACGAAACTGGTCCATGTTTATTATATATATATAATATATATAATATATATATATATGTAGACAATACTTGAAATAGAAGAATTCAAGGGCTTTGTGATACTCAATTATCAGGAATATAAAAGGAAGTAGAAGAAGTTTGGGATATATATATATATATATATATATATATATAAATATATATATATATATATATATATATATATATATATATATAATGTGTGATAAAATATTTGCATATTGACTTGTACATTTTTGATTGTGAACCATTTTTTCTGTATTTGGTAACAAATTTTGGAAGCATAAGCATTTTCAGGCAGTTTTCCGAGGTTGAAGTGTAAAAAAAGTGTTGGTGGTGCTGTTGTGGTACATTGTTAGAAGAGTGTGTGGGGAGTGTTGGTGGTGCTGTTGTGGTACATTGTTAGAAGAGTGTGTGGGGAGTGTTGGTGTTGTTGTGGTACATTGTTAGAAGAGTGTGTGGGGAGTGTTGGTGGTGCTGTTGTGGTACATTGTTAGAAGAGTGTGTGGGGAGTGTTGGTGGTGTCTGTTGTGGTACATTGTTAGAAGAGTGTGTGGGGAGTGTTGGTGGTGCTGTTGTGGTACATTGTTAGAAGAGTGTGTGGGGAGTGTTGGTGGTGCTGTTGTGGTACATTGTTAGAAGAGTGTGTGGGGAGTGTTGGTGGTGCTGTTGTGGTACATTGTTAGAAGAGTGTGTGGGGGAGTGTTGGTGTCTGTTGTGGTACATTGTTAGAAGAGTGTGTGGGGAGTGTTGGTGGGCTGTTGTGGTACATTGTTAGAAGAGTGTGTGGGGAGTGTTGGTGTCTGTTGTGGTACATTGTTAGAAGAGTGTGTGGGGGAGTGTTGGTGTCTGTTGTGGTACATTGTTAGAAGAGTGTGTGGGGGAGTGTTGGTGTCTGTTGTGGTACATTGTTAGAAGAGTGTGTGGGGGAGTGTTGGTGTCTGTTGTGGTACATTGTTAGAAGAGTGTGTGGGGGAGTGTTGGTGTCTGTTGTGGTACATTGTTAGAAGAGTGTGTGGGGGAGTGTTGGTGGTGCTGTTGTGGTACATTGTTAGAAGAGTGTGTGGGGGAGTGTTGGTGGTGCTGTTGTGGTACATTGTTAGAAGAGTGTGTGGGGAGTGTTGGTGTCTGTTGTGGTACATTGTTAGAAGAGTGTGTGGGAGTGTGTGGTGTCTGTTGTGGTACATTGTTAGAAGAGTGTGTGGGGAGTGTTGGTGTCTGTTGTGGTACATTGTTAGAAGAGTGTGTGGGGAGTGTTGGTGGTGCTGTTGTGGTACATTGTTGAAGGTGTGTGACTGCTGCTGGTCTTCTGTGGTACATTGTTAGAAGAGTGTGTGAGCTGCTTGTGGTGCTGTTGTGGCTACATTGTTAAAGAGTGTGTGGGCTCTGTGGTGCTGCTTGTGGCTACTGTTAGACGATGTGTGCTAGCTTCTGACTGTGCTGTACTGTACTGTGCTGCTGCTGCTTCTACTGAGCTGCTGCTACTTTACTGATGCTGCTGTACTTCTATGAGCTGCTGCTACTTCTACGGCTGTGACTGTGTGCTCGCTGCTGCTGCTGCTACTTCTACTGATGCTGCTGCTACTTCTACTGATGCTGCTGCTACTTCTACTGATGCTGCTGCTACTTCTACTGATGCTGCTGCTACTTCTACTGCTGCTGCTGCTACTTCTACTGCTGCTGCTGCTGCTACTTCTACTGCTGCTGCTGCTACTTCTACTGATGCTGCTGCTACTTCTACTGATGCTGCTTACTGCTACTTCTACTGTGCTGCTGCTACTTCTACTGTGCTGTCTTACTGCTGCTACTTCTACTGCTGCTGCTGCTCTTCACTGCTGCTTACTTCTACTGTGCTGCTCTACTTCTACTGAGCTGCTGCTACTTCTACTGAGCTGCTGCTACTTCTACTGATGCTGCTGCTACTTCTACTGCTGCTGCTGCTACTTCTACTGCTGCTGCTGCTACTTCTACTGAGGCTGCTGCTACTTCTACTGAGGCTGCTGCTACTTCTACTGAGGCTGCTGCTACTTCTACTGATGCTGCTGCTACTTCTACTGCTGCTGCTGCTACTTCTACTGCTGCTGCTGCTACTTCTACTGCTGCTGCTGCTACTTCTACTGATGCTGCTGCTACTTCTACTGAGGCTGCTGCTACTTCTACTGAGGCTGCTGCTACTTCTACTGAGGCTGCTGCTACTTCTACTGCTGCTGCTGCTACTTCTACTGCTGGTGCTGCTACTTCTACTGCTGCTGCTGCTACTTCTACTGCTGCTGATGCTGCTACTTCTACTGATGCTGCTGATGCTTTTTTAGTGGTACTGGTGCTCCTGTTACTAGCGCTGCTACCTGCTTCTTCTGGTGCTGGTTCTAGTGCTTCTGCTGCTATTTCTATTATTGATTTGACTACTGTGGCTGCTGCTGCTGATACTCTTACTACCACTGATGCAGCTTCTGCTGTTCCTACTGTTGTTGTCGCCTCTGATGCTGTTTCTACCGTTGGTGCCGTTGCTTATTACTACTGCTGCTGCTGTTGCTCTTGTCGCTGGATGGGCAGTAATGTGAGTAGCAGCAGTAACAGAAGCAGCAGCAACAGCAGCAGCAACAGCAGCAGTAACAGCAGCAGCAGCAGCAGGTGATCCCGGCCGTTGTGCCCTACACACAAATGTCAGTACCACACGCTGACGAGAATTAAAATTCGGCCCAGCATTTAGGTCTATCAGGGTCATAATTTGTCAAGTCTTTACCACAATTCTCTCCAGAATTATGGTGCAGAGCTGCTCTGCTCCTTACAAGCATATATATATATATATATATATATATATATATATATATATATATATATATATATATATATATATATATATATTGTGACACTGGCACACACACAGGTGTCATGTATTCCACCTTTGGTTAATTACTAGGTTAATTAAAAACGACGTCTGTTGGAATTGAAGGTAGTTGGCTCGTGCTTTTGCCCCTTCCTCTCCTTCTGTCTCTCTCTCTCTCTCTGTCAATCGATCTCCCTCCCTTCTTCCTCTCCTCTGTTCTAGATTTTCTCTCCCTGAGCCTCCCATGTTTCGTCCTCTCCTTTTCGTTTTCCCTACGTCTCTCTTTCTATTTACCTTTCTCTCTGTCTCTGTCTGGCTGTCTGTCTCTCTCTCTCTTTCTCTCTATTTCTCTCCAGGGAGAGATGTATAGGTGTGTGTGTGTGTGTGTGTGTATACCCCTTAAGCTAGCAGGGTTTTATCGACCCATTCCCTGTTATATCTAGCAAACAGCAACATGTCAGTGGGTGTTCACTCTAGCTTGTAAACTATCTCCCACGTGTAGGTAAGTTTACTCAGTACAAAACTGACTATTTGGTTTATATTCTTCAACCTAATAATTATATATATATATATATATATATATATATATATATATATATATATATATATATATATATATATATATATATATATATATATTAATAGGTTAATAGTTTACCGCCGAAGTGGCTATTATATAGTGCATCTTAAGTCCTTGCGGACTATAGCATCAAGTAAATAATTAAAATTCATTAAGTAGAGTTCAACCTTTCCCATCCATATTTTTATCCAATCTTATTAGAGATGCAATTTGTTTCAACTATTGCCAGGAAACTTAGAATATTTGCGTAAAATGCTTGATGTTTCATTTAGTGGATTGCTATATATCAATAAAAATGAGAAATGTTTAGTAAATTATTTTTTTTTTCGGTTGTGAAGGTGAGGGGTTGAGGCTTGTAAACAAACTGTGGTTGCCGTGGTTACCTGCGTAGCTGCTGGTATACGCACTTTCTCCATTTATTCCGTTACGTATTTTTTCTTTGTTACCGGAACTGGAGCTTTAAATCTGCTAATTGTTTGTTTTTTATTTGTCTGTTGGATGTGTTCCTCTGTTTTTTTTTTTACCTTTAATTCACTGCAACTGCAGCATGTTGATACAGGGGGATTTTGGTTATTAACGCTGGGGGGTTAGTAAGTCAGGAAAGCCAGTCACTGTTGCTCATTTCCACTGAGATGCCCAACAGGCAGGTACCTACTTACTGCTAGGTAACCCAGGGCAGCAGGTGTAAGGAAACATGCACCCTCTCCTCTTCCCTTGAAGGAAGGACTAGTCAGAGCCTCGTGTTCCATCACACAGCATGGGTTCCATCACACAGCATGGGTTACATCACAGATGGAATGTGTACATCACCAGCATGGGTTACATCACCGATGGGTCATCCCAGCAGGAGTTCCATCAAGCATGGTTCACCTCAGCATGGAGTTTCCATCCAGATGGGTTACATCACACAGCATGGGTTACATCACACAGCATGGGTTACATCACACAGCATGGGTTACATCACCAGCATGTTCATCCACAGCTGGGTTACATCACTAGCATGGTTCCATCCACAGCTGGTTATCACGCATGGGTTACATCACCAGCATGGGTTACATCCCAGCTGGGTTACATCACACAGCATGGTTCATCCAGAGCATGGTTCATCACACAGCATGGTTCACACGACACATGGGTTACATCAGCATGGGTTACATCATACAGCATAGGTTCACACACAGAAATGGGAATCACACAGTATGTGTACCATGCACAGCATGGGTTATGACTATCAGCAGTGTCAGCCTCAGCTGGGAGATTCAGAGTGTCAGCCTCAGCTGGGAGACTTCATTAGTGTCAACCAGAGCTGGTAGACTTCAGCAGTGTCAGCCTGAACTGGTAGACTTCAGTAGTGTCACCCTGAACTGGGAGACTTCAGCAGTGTCAACCTGAGCTGGGAGACTTCAGCAGTGTCAGCCTGAGCTGGGAGACTTCAGCAGTGTCAGCCTGAGCTGGGAGACTTCAGCAGTGTCAGCCTGAGCTGGGAGACTTCAGCAGTATCAACCTGAGCTGGGAGACTTCAGCAGTGTCAGCCTGAGCTGGGAGACTTCAGCAGTGTCAGCCTGAGCTGGGAGACCTCAGAAGGACAATGAGGCTTTCGTCAAGTATTCCATTCTAAGGGTTCATCAACTACGGGAGTTTCAAAGGAATCGCTCCAGCAGAGCTGGAGTTACTATCACACGGGGATGAGTTTCCATATCCCAGGATGACCTATCCCATACCCAGGTGAAACAGAATTTTTAAGCGTATAGGTTAGGTAAGGGTTGTCAGGAAACAGGACAAGTGTTTCACCTGACGCGGGTCTTAGTCACATGATGACCCGCAGCTGGACCTTTTGGTCGTCTTCAAAAAATATGGTTATGACTATAACTATTAGGTTACCATAAAGAACAAAGTACCAGCACAGTGCTGATGTATCCAACTTTGCTAATTACCAAAAGAGACCACATACCACGGGTGGGGTTCGAACCCGCGGTCAAGAGTCTCAGAACTCCAGACCGTCGCGTAAGCCACTGGGCCAGCTAGCTTCAATAAGATTCATCCAACTAGGTGGACACAGTGGTGCCTATGCTAACCTTCCTATGGTGTAGAAATATACCTAGTTGGATGAATCTTATTGAAGCTAGCTGGCCCAGTGGCTTACGCGACGGTCTGGAGTTCTGAGACTCTCTGACCGCGGGTTCGAACCCCACCCGTGGTATGTGGTTTGTTTGCAATCGTGTCATTACGATTTCGTGAGTCATACCAAAAGAGGGTAGAGCGTCCGGTCGTATATCCATTTCCGGTACCTCCCAGTCAACGGGTTCTGAGTAGCACCAGTTGACAGTGAGTGGAAAGTACTGGTCGTAATGACCTACTCAAATCCAAGAGGAAAGTCAACTCGCGTTTCTGACAATATTAAACACATATTGAAGAAAATAGCGTGGACATTTTCCAGGATTTATGTGTGTGTGTGTGTGTGCTATGCTTCCTGATCAACATTCTCGGGCGCTGCCAAGCCTAGCGCGTTGCTGGGACTCGGTGAGTTTGTCTACATTGCATCCTAAATTGAGTTTTTCCATTATCGAAGCTTCCCAGTTTATTTGACGGTGCGTTTTACCGTGTAACCTGATCTAACCTTGTCTGAAGTGCCCTGCACACATTAAACTAATCGATATCAACGTTGATAGAGTAGGCTTCCCATCCCCCCTCTCTCTCTCTCTTTAAATAATTGTGGTTTAGATTTGAGTAATTTTCATCGTTTAAAAAAATTCCATGCTGTTAAACAGAAATTTGCTTTACCATTATTATATGGTAAAGCAAATATTCCAGATTTTTTTTGTTATAAACTGTCTTTTAAGGAAGAAAGTTGGAAGAGACCCGGGCCGGGATCCATACCAGCAGATCATAATAGAATAGAATAGGAAGAAAGTGATGTGTGGTAAGAAGTAGTAGATGCTAAGTGGACTGTGATCATAGAGCTCTCAAAGGTGAGCTCAGGATATCAAGGCTCCTTGAAACGAAGCTCGCAAGCGTGAGCTCAGGACGTAAAGGATCCATGAATTATGATCATGAAGCTTGCAAAGGTGATCTCAGGACGTCAGTGCTTCGTGAATTACGAGCACGAAGCTCACAATATTGAGCTCAAGACGTCAGTGCTCCGTGAATTATGATAATAAAAGTCGCAAAGGTGAGCTCAAGGCTCCGTTAACTGTGATCGTTAAATTCGCAAAGTGAAATAGACATCTTGATTCGCCGGTACTCTCCCGGCCGGGTCTCTTCCAGGTAGTGACTCGGCCTTGGCTCCCTGTCTTGGGAGTGTCTCAGACCTATGTCTGCCATGGGAGGAGGTACAAGTACCTACTCATCTTCTGGGACCAACTGTTCCCAGGCCTAGCTCCATTCCCCGCCCTCATGGGGCTTGTGGGGAGAAGCTAGGCCTCTGGTCTGCCATCTTTCCCGCCACAGGGAGGCTCGTGGGAATGGCAGTCTCGTGATCTGCAGTGGTAGCAAACTCTGGCTCTGGCACCTTCCCTGCCCTAGGAGCAATGGCGACAGCATAAATATATACATATAACAAAAAAATCAAACTGAAGTAGTGTATACACACAAAATACACAATTCCGTAAAAACTTTCGTCTCGTGTGTGAAATTAAGACACAAATTCAACACTTAAGGCATTTAAGCAGATGTTTCGCCCACTGGATTTTTGTTTTAATCCAGTACAGAGAACAGAAACGTCGCTGCCTTTAGGCTTCCTTAATCGATTTTCTATTCTCTGTATTACAATGAAGAAACCCCATTGATCAAAATTAAAATATCTTAAGCGTTGTATTCATGTCTTCGCTCCACATTCCATCGTTACCTGTACTTGACCCGTTAACTTGCACGAAATATCACATAAGCCAATTAATTCTCTCTTAAATTGTCAGTCCACCGGAGCAACAACATACTACTTGTAGTTTAAAGATCCAACTAATTAGTGTGCTAGTGAATGTTACTTTAGCAAGAGATTATGTTTACCCTTGCAAGGCTCCGTATTCTAATGAGTACAAATTGTGGGGACCCTTAGCCTCGGAGTAGATAATGGTACAAAGATGTTGAAGTATATACATCATAAGGTTCCACATGAATATACTATATTTATTTTGATTTGGTATACCTGGGACAACAGCGCCTGTGCGAGTAGAGGTATGTATATCACAGTGCGGACAGTATAACTTAGGATATACTTTAATCATCCCATTAGGAATTAAAATGCTTACCCCAGAGCTAAACCCATACGCTTCATGTCACGTTAGTGACTTGAATACCACGTTAGTGATTTGAATACCACGTTAGTGACTTAAATTCCACGTTAGTGACTTAAATTCCACGTTAGTGATTGTTGAATACCACGTTAGTGATTGTTGAATACCACGTTAGTGATATGATACACGTTTGTTGTGATACCTCGTCAGTGATCTGTTAAAATCCCAGTTTAAGTGAGTCTTAAATTACTACATCTGCTCTTTTAATTTACAAATTA
Organism: Cherax destructor; assembly: GCA_009830355.1. Taxonomy (NCBI): domain Eukaryota; kingdom Metazoa; phylum Arthropoda; class Malacostraca; order Decapoda; family Parastacidae; genus Cherax; species Cherax destructor. The sequence goes on from WNWK01001304.1 coordinate 225,401, forward strand.
TTTGACTTTAATTTACGTCTTTGTCTTGTATTCCCATTTTTAAAGGTGACTACGGTGAATCCATGTGATAGGAACCAATTCCAGTTAGTACGTTATACCACGCTTGTGAGTCTGTTTGAAATAAAAACTATCACTGGAATGCAGTTGTTTTGGGTATGACCTCGTCAGCGAGGTCATACGTTCGAATCTTTCCCAGGTTTAAAACTTGTTTGTTCTTAAAAATTACAATACATCCTGCTTTTTTTTAATTATAGCTAAATATATTTAATGATCTTTTTATACTTTACGTCGTTCGTCTTGTTCATTACGCCATTATTAAGGCAGTGACTACGGTGAATGCCGACTGTGATAGGGAAGCCAAGTGTTGCCTATGTGTAACAGGTACACGTTTTTCACCGTGCAGACCATTGTGAAGTTACTGTGTTACAGTGAAATACAAAACTATAACTGAATGCAGTTGATTTTACCAGGTGGTATACAGTGCAGTGGAACACTGTAGCTGAGAATAATACACTTGGTCTACCAGGTGATACAGTGAGATCTGACACACTGTAAACCCTGTACACACTTGGCACAGCAAGTGATACAGTGAAATCTAAAATTAGCACTGAATGCACTTAGTTTACTAGGTAATGCAGTGAATATCTAACACTGGTGGCTTGTATACACTTGGTTTACGGGGTGAGATCTGACAATGTGGCCCTGAATACACTTGGTCTACAAGTGATAAGGGAGATTAATTGGAACCACGACAACAGATGCCATTGTTTCTCAGTGATATGCATTTACCGTAGATTACAGCGGGGCAATCACCATCACTCAGTATTGTGTTATCATGGTGCAGATCACAGCGGTAATCACCATCACTCAGGATTGTGTTAGAGGCATAGATCAAAGAAAAGTAATGTGTGTGTACCCAGGGTTGGAAGAGGGGGCAGGGTCAGATGCTTCTACACTATACAAAATACATAATTTATACACCTTAGCACGGCTGCAAAAAAAAAATGGAACAGCGAGAATATCAGAATGTGTTTGCTTCAGACACTCGCCCACTGACACAGGAAAGGCGAAGGTAAACGTGTCAAATATATATTTTTCGATATTTCGTCCCCCCCCCTCGAGAAAGATTTCCGGGGGGGGGGGCTGGGAGGGACGGATAGCCTCGCCTCTAAATTGGTCCCAGATTTTTTCCGTCACTGTAAATTTCAATGGACACTGTTACCAGGAGAGGAAATGTTTTATTACACGACGTTTCACCTCCGATGGAGCTTTATCGCGTGCTTGATAAAGATGAATAAGGCTTGATAAAGCTGTGGCTAAAACGTTGTGTAATATAGTTCAAATGTGGCTATAATACAGCTCCAATTTGATTGAAACGTCGTACAATAAAGATTCATTGCTGCTGAAATGTATAATATAGCTCCACTGTGGCTGAAACGTAGTATAATTAAACCGCTGTGGGTGAAATGTATAATAAAGCTCCACTGTAGCAGAAATGTCGTATTTTAATAAAGCTCCACTGTAGCAGAAATGTCGTATAATAAAGCTCCACTGCGTGTGAAATATAGCATTATAAATCCTTCGTTGTGGCTGAAACGCCTATAAAAAAACTGCATTGTGACTGAAACGTCGTATTATAAAGCTACACTCTGGCTGAAACGTCTTATAAATGAAGACTTTCTCTGATGAAAACGTAACATTTAAAATTACCACTTGTCGGATCAAGCTATTATTGTTTACCTTGATTTCTGTGACTTAAGTGTGAAACACATCGGAAAGGGGAACTGAACTTACTAATGATGTTGGCTAGGTATTAATAATGTAACACGCTGGCTAGTTTATACAAGTTTTATTAATAATGTAACACGCTGGCTAGGCTATACAAGTGGTATTAATAATGTAATACGCTGGCTAGGCTATACAAGTGGTATTAATAATGTAACACGCTGGCTATGCTATACAAGTGGTATTAATAATGTAACACGCTGGCTAGTTTATACAAGTTTTATTAATAATGTAACACGCTGGCTAGGCTATACAAGTGGTATTAATAATGTAATACGCTGGCTAGACTATACAAGTGGTATTAATAATGTAACATGCTGGCTAGTTTATACAAGTTTTATTAATAATGTAACACGCTGGCTAGGCTATACAAGTGGTATTAATAATGTAATACGCTGGCTAGACTATACAAGTGATATTAATAATGTAACACGCTGGCTAGGCTATACAAGTGGTATTAATAATGTAACACGCTGGCTAGGCTATACAAGTGGTATTAATAATGTAACACGCTGGCTAGTTTATACAAGTTTTATTAATAATGTAACACGCTGGCTAGGCTATACAAGTTTTATTAATAATGTAACACGCTGGCTAGACTATACAAGTGGTATTAATAATGTAATACGCTGGCTAGACTATACAAGTGGTATTAATAATGTAATACGCTGGCTAGACTATACAAGTGGTATTAATAATGTAACACGCTGGCTAGGCTATACAAGTGGTATTAATAATGTAACACGCTGGCTAGGCTATACAAGTGGTATTAATAATGTAATACGCTGGCTAGACTATACAAGTGGTATTAATAATGTAACACGCTGGCTAGGCTATACAAGTGGTATTAACGATGCAACACGTTGGCTAGGCTATACAAGTGGTATTAATGACGTAATACGCTGGTTAGGCAATACAAGTGGTATTAACGATGCAACACGTTGGCTTGGCTATACAAGTGGTATTAATGACGTAATACGCTGGTTAGGCAATACAAGTGGTATTAACGATGCAACACGTTGGCTAGGCTATACAAGTGGTATTAATGACGTAATACGCTGGTTAGGCAATACAAGTGGTATTAACGATGCAACACGTTGGCTAGGCTATACAAGTGGTATTAATGACGTAATACGCTGGTTAGGCAATACAAGTGGTATTAACGATGCAACACGTTGGCTAGGCTATACAAGTGGTATTAATGACGTAATACGCTGGTTAGGCAATACAAGTGGTATTAACGATGCAACACGTTGGCTAGGCTATACAAGTGGTATTAAAGACGTAATACGCTGGTTAGGCAATACAAGTGGTATTAACGATGCAACACGTTGGCTTGGCTATACAAGTGGTATTTCCCGCACTGAGACTAAGAATGTGTTTACAGGAAAGCTTATATAAATAGAGAAGGAAAAAACCTGGGAAGGAACCCAGTCATAGAGTTACAAATGACTCGAACTAAGAGACTAGAATTGTGAGACGAGTGTCCAAGTGCAGCGTAAAGGTGGATCATATATCACGGAACGGGTGGGGGTTTCAGGAACCCATGATTAGTGAGTCCTAAAACTCAAAATGCCATGGGTTCAAACCCCACCCGTTTCGTGGTTTGTTTGTAGTCGTGGTATTACGATTTCGTGAGTCAATGTGGATCATGTTTGTTAGTTGCACCTAGAATGTTATAGATACTAATATCGAGAATAATTTCATAGCTAAGACAGGGATTAAAGTAAATTCTCAGTGAGAGAGACTTCTTAGTGTATAAGCACTTGAAGAACACGCCTCTCAATATCACTGCCGGGAGTGTCTATGTGACCAGTCGTGTTGGTAATAAAAGAGAGGTGTGAGGGAGCTTTAAAACCTTAATATAGAAGTCACGCGTCGTTAATATTTCGTTGCAGGATCTGCAGTGACGGACCTTCCGTTATTGATAGCAGTGTCTTGCTAACAGACAGCGTGAAGCAGCGTAAGATAACATTATCTGTTTGTTGGCCGCTTCTAACTCAAACATTTTTGTGTGTGTGTTGTTGAATTTACAATATAAGAGTTGTCTTACCACAGCCCATGGACAGACTAAGTACTGATATACCTCAGCAGTGTTGGGAACTCCATGCGGGAGCCGGACTCAAATTGGCAATGAACACGCCACAGGAATTTATCAGTGACAGAACTTAGACAACAACAGTCATGGATTGACCTTGGCAACAATTTGTTGCTGTAATTTTGTTGTTTCATCTTACCGGAATTTTGTGGCGAAGGACATGACGTTTTAATATCCCGTTTCTTCTATCTTCTCTGACAAAATTAAACGAAAGAAATTTTATATATTAGTTTTGGTATTAAAAATAAGATGGATTAATTAAGCTCTCACATCGGGTAATATTCTTTACTTCCAAAGCAAGACTTGTTGTAGGCAAACCATCTCATGGTTTTGAATCGAAAATGTACCTCTGCTCACCAGTCTAAAGATATGGTACAAGAACTGTAAAATGCACCTGTCTTTACTGCATAATGATATCTTGAACAAGAATATTTACAAACCACGGAACGGGTGGGGCTTGAACCCATGGCGAGTCGTAAAACTCCAGGTCAGAAGAGACAACATGATTAAAATAAAATCTAGTAAGTCTGTCATCTCGTATTCCAAATGTATGTTAATCAACTCACAAATGATTCTTATTCATCATCCAGCAGCGGGATAATCATGCACAGGACTATGACACCAAAACTGAAGACCTGCACAAGTATTAGTGTGCAAGTCAGTATCACACGACCCCAAGTCAACAGAGAGAATCAATGTGTAGACACGGTCTGGTGAAAAGTACTAAAGTATAGTATGTAGACTGTAGACACCAACAAGACAGAAATAGGCTGAGTCCACAAGGCTAGATAAATACTAAATTTACTCGCTATTTAGAATGCAGAGGCAAACCTGTTCCTGAGACTGAGATTACAACAAACAAGACAATTAAACCACTGCCACTAAATATAAGTAAAAAGCTGGTAACACCCAAATGAGTCGGTTCATCCCAAGATGTGTGCCCATTGAGGTCAGGCGCATCAAAACTTCAGAAGACTAAGTCACAGTCTCCCAAAAGCAGAACACGGCTAAGTTAACTCTCGACGTGGTGGTGACTTCACTATCATGGTGCAGAAACTAAGTCCACACTGACATGCTGTCATACATGTGTTGGTGAAAGTATAGCAGTGTTTTATGACAGTCCTTCCTTGTAGTAACTATCTCAACAATGTCATCAAATTGACAGTTCACAAATTGGACATAGACTACAGATACAAGACAGTGCAGAAATTCTAATTCCCAAAATTGACATGTGTAGGAAAGTTGTTTGTGTTTGAGGCTACATTAATGAAGACAGAGTAAAAGCTCACATCCTTCCCGACTGGCAGCAAAATGCCAACTGCCCCTTTGAGCTAGCCTGAAGGGGACTAAAAGGTCCCATCAGTTTACTAATAGTTAAGCCACGCCTACCACGTGTTAGCAAGTACTTTGTGCAGGATTGGCACAAGCTGAGTCTCACAAATAAAAATTAATTTCTACCATACAGTATTATAAACATGATAGAGAAAATAATATTGGTCTTTACAATAGAATCCTGGACACATCTGTCAAACAGTGAAAGGCATCCAATTGTGTGCAAATGTACGTCTCTGTCTGTCTGTCTCTGTCTCTGTCTCTGTCTCTGTCTGTCTCTCTCTCTCTCTCTCTCTCTCTCTCTCTCTCTCTCTCTCTCTCTCTCTCTCTCTCTCTCTCAGTGTTTCCGGGCCGGGTTATCAGAGGCTACTGACAGCCACAGTGTCTTACATTATCTTCCGGAAACCATTGGAATCATATCCAGCTGGTGCCTTGAACACTTTACTATGAAATAAAAAATCATTTAATTGCCGGAAAACAGCTTTGTCATCATTCTTTTTTTAGGGCTGTCGTTGTTATTTATGCAAAGCGCTAAACCCATGTGGGTAATGCAGGAGTGGTGGCGGAGGCTCGATCCTCCGTCTGACAGTGCCGGCTTGGTCTCCGACCATGTGGGGATGTTGGTCTTATTGGTATCTCCAAGAGATAGGTGAACACACACACACACTTGGGATTCCCTTCACGTGTGTGTGTGTGTGTGTGTGTGTGTGTGTGTGTGTGTGTGTGTGTGTGTGTGTGGTACTCACCTATTTGTACTCACCTATTTGTGGTTGCAGGGGTCGAGTCATAGCTCCTGGCCCCGCCTCTTCACTGATTGCTACTAGGTCCTCTCTCTCCCTGCTCCATGAGCTTTATCAAACCTAGTCTTAAAACTATGTATGGTTCCTGCCTCCACTATGTCGCTTTCTAAGCTATTCCACTTCCTGACAACTCTATGATTGAAGAAATACTTCCTAACATCCCTTTGACTCATAGGAGTCTTCAACTTCCAATTGTGACCCCTTGTTTCTGTGTCCCCTCTCTGGAACATCTTGTCTCTGTCCACCTTATCTATTCCTCGCAGTATTTTATATGTCGTTATCATGTCTCCCCTAACCCTCCTGTCCTCTAGTGTCGTCAGGCCGATTTTCCTTAACCTTTCTTCGTAGGACAATCCCCTTAGATCTGGGACTAGTCTTGTTGCAAACCTTTGCACTTTCTCTAATTTCTTGACGTGCTTGACCAGGTGTGGGTTCCAAACTGGTGCTGCATACTCCAGTATGGGCCTGACGTATATGGTATACAGAGTCTTGAATGATTCCTTAGTGAGGTATTGGAACGCTATTCTTAGGTTTGCCAGCCGCCCGTATGCTGCAGCAGTTATCTGATTGATGTGTGCCTCAGGAGATGTGCTCGGTATTATACTCACCCCAAGATCTTTTTCTTTGAGTGAGGTTTGCAGTCTTTGGCCACCTAGACTATACTCTGTCTGCGGTCTTCTTTGCCCTTCCCCGATATTCATGACTTTATATTTGGCAGGGTTAAATTCAAGGAGCCAGTTACTGGACCAGGCTTGCAGCCTGTCCAGGTCTCTTTGTAGTCCTGCCTGATCCTCGACTGATTTGATTCTTCTCATTAACTTCACATCATCTGCAAACAGGGACACTTCTGAGTCTATCCCTTCCGTTATGTCATTCACATATACCAAAAACAGTACAGGTCCTAGGACTGACCCTTGTGGAACTCCACTCGTCACAGGTGCCCACTCTGATATCTCGTCACGTACCATGACTCGTTGTTGCCTCCCTGTCAGATATTCTCTGATCCATTGCAGTGCTTTTCCTGTTACGTGTGCCTGATCCTCTAGCTTTTGCATTAACCTCTTGTGAGGAACTGTGTCGAACGCCTTCTTGCAGTCCAAAAATGCAGTCTATCCACCCTCTCTCTCGTGTCTTACTTCTGTTACCTTGTCATAAAACTCCAGTAGGTTTGTGACACAGGATTTTCCTTCCCTGAAACCGTGCTGGTTGTCGTTTATAAGCTTGTGTCTTTCTAGGTGCTCCACCACTCTCCTCCTGATGATCTTCTCCATTACTTGGCATACTATACACGTCAGTGACACAGGTGTGTGTGTGTGTGTGTGTGTGTGTGTGTGTGTGTGTGTGTGTGTGTGTGTGTGTGTGCTGCAGTTAATAATAATCTTTATTTCTATACGTACATGATACAACTTATACAGACCATAGTTGACAATCAGTGACATACTATATAGAAAGCCCCTGTTTATGGAGAGCTTTTCGGGCAAATTAGGCGAATTCTGTCCCCAGGATGCGAACCACACCAGTCGGCTAACACCCAGGTACCTACTTACTACTAGGTGAACAGGGACAGCAGGTGTCTTAAAGAAACACGACCTAATGTTTCCACCTGTACCGGGGATCGAACCACGGACCTCAGTGTGTGAGGCGAGTACGCTAGCAACCCAGCTACGGGATCCCTAGGGATGATATTAATAGTAATGATTTCCGTGTCTGGGGGCCTGGTAAGCTGTACTCCACGCGGTTCCATCACTCCTGGTTCCATCACTCTGGGTTTCATCACTGCGGGTTCCATCACTCCGGGTTCCATCACTGCGGGTTCCATCACTCTGGGTTCCATCACTGCGGGTTCCATCACTGCGGGTTCCATCACTGCGGGTTCCATCACTCTGGGTTCCATCACTGCGGGTTCCATCACTGCGGGTTCCATCACTGCGGGTTCCATCACTGCGGGTTCCTAGGTCCCCAACCCGCCTCTTAATTTATATCTTTCAGTCTGCTTGGTCCATATATCCTGGTTCTCTTTTGTTTTTTTTATCTCTCGATATTCTTGGTCCCTGTTTTCCTGTCTTCATGGTCCATATCTCGCGGTCTTCTTGGTCCATATATCGCGGTCTTCTTGGTCCATATATCGCGGTCTTCTTGGTCCATATCTCGCGGTCTTCTTGGTCCATATCTCGCGGTCTTCTTGGTCCTTTCCTTATTTCTTCTTCCTTATTTTATCTTTCCTCTCGCTTCTTCATCGTCTAACCTTTCCTCTTATTTCACATTTTAGTTATTTTTGTTTACATTATCGTCTTCTTGTTTCGTGTATTTCCTCTCCTCTTTTCCTTTCTATTTTATCCTTCACGGTCATTCTCCAGCACCTGACAGACTTGGCAGTTACAAGTCAGTTACATTACGAGTGCCAGGGTTAACTATACTATTTTTTTTGTAATTAGAAATAAGAATACAAAACACTAAAACCGTATTTAAAAAAACCTGATAATTGTGGCAGTGTTGTATCAATTTCTCCTCTGTTGCGTGGGTTAGTCAGTCAGCTGATCGTATTTTGGCAGGAGAAAGGGCAACAGGTGCCAAAGTGTGCCAGGTACTGGTGAGTCTAGCAAGAGTGCCAAGTCTTACTCTTGCGTCAAGATCTACCGACCGTTCTTGGCATCTAGATGAGTCAGCAGGTTGTGCCTGTACCACATTACCTTCATATCTTGAAGAATTAGACACATGTGCAGCATCTTTATTTGTAGACGTTTCGCCCTCCAGTGGCTTTATCAATACAAGGACATAATGTGAAGAAAGTAAAACTATATATAAAAGATGAGGTAATCAGTCCCTCAGCTTTGGAGAATCTGAAGATTCTTCAAGACCACGGTGCTCTTCACCAACTCCAAGGTTGAGGGACTGATTACCTCAAACTCCTCATCTTCCACAGTTCTTCTCTGTATTGGACTGAAGAAGTCACTGGCTGGTGAAAATTTCCCTCAGTAAAGATTACCAAATGTTGCACAAGTGTCTTTTTCTTGAACTTGTCAATTTTCTAGATTTCCATTGTCAATTTTCTAAATCATTTACATCACATTATATCATCATCTTAGTCGTACGTCTTCTGCATGAAGTGTAGCGTCTGGGAATGCTGGCTAGATTGCGTCTGTTAAACCTAGGAAGTTAATTTTATACTTTATAAATCCTGCTTACTATATAGATTTGAAGAAGTAAGACAGTCTTACAGAGTCTGTATTTACTCAGTAATGTACTGGTAATATATTAACTATTATCTAAATGCGAGAATGTTTTCAATAATAAGAGGATCGAAGAGGATTGTTTGACTTCTGAGAACCGAGATCAGGATAATCCTGGTTACAAGTAAGCACTGCTTCATCTTGGAACCAAGATTAAGATAATCCTGGTTCGTGACCACAAAGGAAGGGTTGCTAATGGTCACTAGCATACAGCTGGCCACAATTAGTTTCATAAGCCTTTCATACTAATATTCATAGACCTTCCACCACTACCCCAATATATAATGTCGTGCCGAACAGGTAAAACTTGCGATTTTGGCTTAAATAGCAACGCTCTTCTTGCCGAATACGGCAAGCGAAAATTTGTGTATGTAATAATTTCGCAAAAATCATTCTGAACCTAACGAAAAATATATATTTCATTGTGTTTGTTTATTATTAAATTATTTTAAACTTATCTAAAATATATTTAGTTGGATTAGGCTAAATTAAATTGTGCTTGTTATAATAAGGTTAGGTAAGTTTTCTAAGGTTCTTTTGGTACAAAATTAATTTTTACATTAACGTAATGAAAAAAATATATCTTTAAACGTACAAGATAAAATTTTAGGAAGGACTTAATTTTAAATGAGTGCATACTTGCTAATTAACCAATTTTACCTATTCGGCACGACATTATATATAAATATATAATATATTCATATATATTATTGTGTACAAAGAAGCTATCCGGTTCATTTGTTTTGTAGTGGACTCTGATAGTTGGTTGGCTTTAGTCCAGGGAAACTGTTCACAACAAGGGTTTAAAGTGGAACAATAACCTTCAACTTTATTTAAGGTTGACCAAAAATTCCAGATTATTATTATTATAATCAAAAGAAGCGCTACAAAATTCCAGAATAAAATCCTTAATTTTAATTAAAGTAATAAACGCAAAGATTTTCATTTTCTTATGAAAGTGAGTTAAATAGGACCCAGTCTACATAGGGCGCAATTATATATATATATATATAATATATATATATATATATATATATATATATATATATATATATATATTGTCACAGTTACAATGATTCACCGGGAAAGTATAAATCCCCATAGTATAGATAGACAATCCTTATAGGACATATAAAATAATCAGTAGTCTCTGACAATTCTAATCAAGGTAATATATCCTTACAATAAGTTGAACCAATGTTGCCATGCAAGGGATCAGAATAAGATTAGAGACTGCTAGCACCTTAGAGGTGTTCTCATGCAAGGGAGAGCAGAGAGGGTCCCGCTCAGTAGTAGGTGAACCAACTGCCTCCAGGAGTCAAGGTGGTCCGAGGTCAGGTATGATCACGTGACCAGCGGGACGTCGGCAGGTCAATGAATGGGTAACCAGCACTCTAACTAGCAGTATACCACTACATGGAAATCACATATAAAAACCTAACCAAAATACACAATATTTACAATGGTGTTGGACATTATTTATATACCATGGTACAGGAATAGTCAGTGCAGGTGCGTAACATGATCAATAAACCTTGATATTTTGATATTCCAGGATACTTCGTCAGTATTTTGTTTTTAACATTGGATAGTTCCTGACGTGGAAGAGTGTGTCCCTGGCGTGGAAGAGTGTGTTCTGGCGTGGAAGAGTGTGTTTCTGGCGTGGAAGAGTGTGTTCCGGGCGTGGAAGAGTGTGTTCCGGGCATGGAAGAGTGTGTTCCGGGCGTGGAAGGTGTCTTCCAGGCGTGGAAGAGTGTGTTCGGCGTGGAAGAGTGTGTTCCTGGCGTGGAAGAGTGTGTTCCTGGCGTGGAAGAGTGTGTTCCGGGCGTGGAAGAGTGTGTTCCGGGGTGGAAAGTGTGTTCCTGGCGTGGAAGAGTGAGTTCCTGTCGTGGAAGAGTTTCTTCCGGGCATGGAAGAGTGTGTTCCGGGCGTGAACGAGTGTGTTTCTCTGCGCTGGTGTCAGTTTGACCATCACGTCAGGGGCAGCCGCCACACCTCGCTCACGTTATTGCCCACTTGTTACAAGTCGAAATTTTGGCCGATTTTCCGAGCACTATAAGCTGATGCCAGAGTGATTCAGTGTGTCTGAAGGTGACTCCCAAGTGATTCAGTCTGTCTGAAAGTGACTCAGTGTGTCTGAAGGTGACTCCCAAATGATTCAGTGTCTGAAACTCAGTATAACTTTTTCTGCACCTTGCGTAAATAGAATATGCTTTATATTTATTATTCTTATTAGTATTAGTATTATTTTTATTATTCGTAGTATTAGCATATTTATAAGATGGAGACTCGATCCACCGTCCGTCCGTGTGTGTGTGTGGACGTTTGTGTAAGGGGTAAAACAGTGCATCCAGAGTGTTTATGTCAGATGTTTTTCCTGGAGTGTAACAGGTGAGTGCGTTCAGCATAGATTATAACCTTGGCTGACGTGATCGAAGAAATTACCGTTTCTTTCGGTTAAACTGCGACTTGTCAACGTTTTACGCGCATTGTTTCCGTGGCCGTGTGGCGGACTAGTTCATTATTACACCTTACACCTAAGTTCAAACTAGCTGAGTACTACAGCTGGGTTCAAACTAGCTGACTACTACTACAGGTAAGTTCAAACTACCTGAGTACTGCAGCTGGGTTCAAACTAGCCGAGTACTACAGGTAAGTTCAAACTACCTGAGTACTGCAGCTGGGTTCAAACTAGCCGAGTACTACAGGTAAATTCAAACTAGCCGAGTACTACATCTAAGTTCAAACTGGCCGAGTACTACATCTAAGTTCAAACTGGCCGAGTACTACATCTAAGTTCAAACTGGCCGAATACTACATCTAAGTTCAAACTAGCCGAGTACTACATCTAAGTTCAAACTAGCCGAGTACTACATCTAAGTTCAAACTAGCCGAGTACTACATCTAAGTTCAAACTAGCCGAGTACTACATCTAATCGTCTAATCACAGGTGTCGTGTTGATAATACCTGGACACACATGTCACATTAGCATGACGTTCATTTGGTAGAGGTAAAGAAATGAGGGTCGTACCACGCCTGGGGTAGTGAGAGGCACTCAGATTACCGCCAGTCAGACATATTTATTTTTATCCCCTAGGATAATGATTAAAGTGAACTCTAAATATGTGTGCATATATATATATATATATATATATATATATTATAAAAATAAAATTATGTAATGTGATATATATATATATATATATATATATATATATATATACATACAAAATATACACCAAATGTACGTAGTAATGGATGTGCGGCTTGAAGAATTGGCCATGTCTGCCATGTTGACATGTCCTGGTCGATGTAAAACTACCCACTCTGTTTTTTTTTTAGAGTGATTTCTTGCCATTCCCGGTCAATATAGCGCACGGTGCGTATCACTTGGTGTGTGTTTGATGGTCTCTCCCCGTCTCCTGGACCAAGTGGTGCGGGCAGGGCGGATAAGATAAGACAAGCCCAAAGACATGCTCTAAAATGACTCCCAGAACCAAGGAATAGGAGCTACGAGGATTGAAATCACAATGAAGATCGTCGTTGATAGGAAGAAGAGGAGACTTGATATCATACGAGAGGCTTGATAAGGCCTAAGGGTTCGATACGACCCAAGGGATATATACCTAAGGGCTCGATACGGTGTAGTCAGGTCGGTGGCCTTGAAAACAACAAGCAGAGCAACAACGCACGAGATCATAAAAGTGTTTAGTAGAATAAATAAAGACGATATCTATCATAGCACCATCAAGAGGAGAATGTGATATCACAGTTGTAAAGTGGTACGGGAAAGATAGCTTTAACAAAATGAGTGTCAACACCTGAGTGGGAAGCAAGCTGGGTGTTACACCCACTGACAGTTTTACGAGATCATATGACAAATTGAACACTGAAGACGGAAAAACAACACTGCCATAGGTCTGCTCTGGTAGCTAGAAATAGGTAACGCTCTCTCTCTCTCTCTCTCTCTCTCTCTCTCTCTCTCTCTCTCTCTCTCTCTCTCTCTCTCTTACATAGGGTTTTACAAGGCTAGGTTTACGGTTCCTAACCTTATTTACTAGCTAAGATCTGTTACTTTCATCAGCTCATTATAAACGTTTTTTTTATTGTTAAGAGAGATAGAAATTAGGGAACAGGGTGAAGTTGGAGCCATCTGTAGGTCATCGATTTCATTTGGTCAACTGACTTTATTTGATTGATGTCGTTATTATGTACGAACATGTTATACACACACACACACACACACACACACACACACTAACTAACTAACTAAGTAACTAACTAACTAACTAACACATTGTCTTTTACCACTATAAAAACAATAATGTTTTCCTGGTGACATCTGTTACAACTTATCGTCACATTATTGTCTGTCAGTTCACCCAGTAGTTTATACTTTCTTTCCCCTATTCAGTGTATTTAATTCAGCGCTAAACCCACGTGGGTCATTCAGTGGAAGACATGGTGAAGGCTTGATCCTCCGTCTGCTGAGCCTATGCGCCTTAATCTTCCTTCAAGGTGAGTGCCTTGATGCTGGTGTGGGGCTCTTGATGCTGGTGTGGGGCTCTTGATGCAAGAATTGCAGCTACCCTCCCCTTCCTCTGATCAAACCTGATTATCCCTCGTTGCCCCAGGCGCTGTATGAGACCCCCGTATGGTTAATAGGGTTTAAATCCTATCGGCTGCACTAGGGTCAGTAAGGCTCCGTGTAACTCTTGGCGGCCAGACAAGATTACATTACGTACTTTAATCTAGGAAATAGTAATGAAGGTAAACGCTCAGTATATATACACTGAGACATACACCTCTAGATGTATATACACTGAGATACATACACCTCAGTGTACATACACTGAAAGACATACACCTCTCAGTGTATATACACTGAAAGACATACACCTCTCAGTGTATATACACTGAAAGACATACACCTCTCAGTGTATATACACTGAAAGACATACACCTCTCAGTGTATATACACTGAAAGACATACACCTCTCATATACACTGAAAGACATACACCCTAGTGTATATACACTGAAAGACATACACCTCTCAGTGTATATACACTGAAAGACATACACCTCTCAGTGTATATACACTGAAAGACATACACCTCTCAGTGTATATACACTGAAAGACATACACCTCTCAGTGTATATACTCTGTGACACCTATGGCCTTTGGGTTTCCATATACATATAATGGTAATCTGGCTTTTTGCTTGGCTTGTAGTTGCCTGGGTTATGGTGGACCTTCAAGACTTCGAGGTAGAAACTGCTGTATGCAGTCTTGGTACTAAGATGTAATCAGTGTCAAACATCATACTAATTTCATAGAAATATTTGTAAAAACTAGTAAATTTCGTGTATTTTAAAGATGTCGAGGGGCGCAACGTGTAGTGTGTGTGGAGGGCGAGTATAAGGAGGGAGGCCGGTGGTAGAGGCCAGCAGCGTGAGCCACGACCTCCAGCCACTCCACCTCCAGCACCTCCTTCACTCTTGGTGCGGGAGTACCAGGAACGCGCGAGGTTGCGACTGCTTTACCGTAAGCGGCGCCTGTTCCACCACCGCCTCTTCCCCCGCGACTGGTCGTCTCCGCCCCGCACTGAGTACCAACGAGCGTTCAAGTGGCACTCTCCTTCCCTCCTGGAGCACCAGGAACGTGCCCAGGGGCGCCAGTATGCCCAGGAGCAGCGTCAGGGGCACCTGCCTCTCTTCCCCAGCGACTGGTCGTCCCCGCCCCGCACAGAGTACCAGCGCGTGTACGGTGAACAGCAAGACGACGGTACAGACGGCGTCCACGACGCACAGGATCCTGTAAGACAGTGCACCTGTCCTTCGCCGGAGTGACCTGCTCGAAACCTTGACTCTCCTCTTTCTTTTTTTATTACTCGTATGGGTTTAGCGCGTTATTTTAATAATAATGATAATATTTAATAATAAATTATCTGCTCTCTGTAACCGTGCAGCGCTGTACGACACTTGCGGGTTTAGCACTCCCCCCTCCCCCCAGGAATATAAGAATTGAATAATAAGTAACTTTTTTATGGCTGTTTCATTCCCTATTTTCAATCCACCTTTCTTCCTCTCTTTATTTTCCTTACTTCTTTGTACCCTCCTTCTCTTACTCTCCCTTTCTGCCTCTATTCCCTTTTTTATCCCCCTCTTTCTCTCCCTTCATGCTCCCCTTCTTCCTCTCTTTATTCATTCCCCCTACTTCCTCGCACCTTCCTCCGTCTCTCACTATTTCTTATCGTTAATTAGACCAAAGGAATACAGCGGCAACTTGGTGTACAAGACATGTTTACCACAGGTATTGCTCTCTCTCTCTCTCTCTCTCTCTCTCTCTCTCTCTCTCTCTCTCTCTCTCTCTCTCTCTCTCTCTCTCTCTTTTGTGATAGTTTCTCACGACAATTTTTTTCCAAGTATTTGCTCATAAGATTCTCCGTTGCTTCTCAGCGCTGTATGACCCTTGTGGGTTTAGCGCTTAGTTAGGATTTAAATGTAATCCAAAGATTCTGAGAAGCAAATCAAGAAGGTTTTTTAAAGTCAGTGGTATATATCTGTACATGACAAAAATACCACGGTGAAAATAGGATATAATCCATGAGCGCTTTCGTGTGCTTATACGCACATCTTCAGAGGAAGAGGAAGAAGAGGCAAGAGAATCACATTATAAATGTTAAACGCTGAGGTGACACAACATCCAGTGAGGTGGCCACCTAACTCAGTGAGGTAACACCTCACAAAAACCTCACTGGATGTTGTGTCACCTTTCTGAGTGAGGTGTCACCTCAGTGTTTAACATTTATAATGTGATTCTCTT
Organism: Cherax destructor; assembly: GCA_009830355.1. NCBI lineage: Eukaryota > Metazoa > Arthropoda > Malacostraca > Decapoda > Parastacidae > Cherax > Cherax destructor. Next base: position 241,475 of record WNWK01001304.1, read on the forward strand.
GCCTCTTCTTCTCTTCCTCTGAAGATGTGTGTAAGCATATGAAAGCGCTCATGGATTATTTCCTGTTTTCACTATTGTTTTTTTTTCATATTTGCAATCTCGAGTTTTCTTGTAATTTCTTCCATATTTGTACATATAACTGCTAGTGAAACTGGTATATAACCGTTAGTGAAACTGGTATATAACTGCTAGTGAAACTGGTATATATTTTGAGTTTAATTAACTCGAAAATTAGTTTCTTAATTGGCTTTTGTAATTACCAAGAGAAATGGGAAACTTGGGATACATTTCAGAACCTGTGTTTTCTCTTGCCCGAGTTCCTGGTCTTCTTCCCGTCCTTCTTGAGCGAGAGTGTGGCTAAACACACCCGCCACACACACGTACACACTTCACAGACACAAATACACACACACACACACACACACACCGTGGGGTGAGTATAACACCAGTGTTATACTCACCCCAAGATCCTTTTCTTGAGTGGGGCCACAGACTACAAACTTCCCTCAAGGAAAAGGATCTTGGGGTGAGTATAACACCAGGCACATCTCCTGAGGCGCACATCAACCAAATAACTGCTGCAGCATACGGGCGCCTAGCAAACCTAAGAACAGCATTCCGACATGTTAATAAAGAATCGTTCAGGACCCTGTACACTGTGTACGTTAGGCCCATACTGGAGTATGCAGCACCAGTTTGGAACCCACACCTAGCCAAGCATGTAAGGAAACTAGAAAAAGTCCAGAGGTTTTCAACAAGACTAGTCCCGGAGCTAAGGGGTTTGTCCTACGAGGAGAGGTTAAGGGAAATCGACCTGACGACACAAGAAGACAGGAGAGATAGTGGGGATATGATAACGACATATAAAATACTGAGAGGAATCGACAAGGTGGACAGAGACAGAAAGAGAGTGAATTAGTATCGACCAGTGAAGAGGCGGGGCCAGGAGCTATGACTCGACCCCTGCAACCATATATAGGTGAGTACACACATACACACACACATACGCATTCAAATATTAATCTCACAGAAACTCAAATTATTTCAGTAGGTATTTAAGAGACGGGGTCCAGGAGCTTCAGCTCTGTTTCATTGAGTAAAACTTGGATAGTGCACATGTACTACTGCGTGTTTGTTTCTGTATAAAAAGTATTTGTTTCAGTATGAAACCCGTGTTTGTTTCTTTCCGTTTGAAAATAGTGTTTGTTTCCGTATGAAAACCGTGTTTATTAATGTATGAAAACCGTGTTTGTTTCAGTATGAAAACCGTGTTTATTAATGTATGAAAACCGTGTTTGTTTCAGTATGAAAACCGTGTTTGTTTCAGTATGAAAACCGTGTTTATTAATGTATGAAAACCGTGTTTGTTTCCGTATGAAAACCGTGTTTATTAATGTATGAAAACCGTGTTTGTTTCCGTATGAAAACCGTGTTTGTTTCAGTATGAAAACCTTGTTTATTAATGTATGAAAACCGTGTTTGTTTCAGTATGAAAACCGTGTTTGTTTCCGTATGATAATTATGGATGGGGGGTTAGCATCCTGGTATCAAACCCGATGGCCCTCTCCCTTAGGTTGTTGTATTTGCCGTACGGATTTATCGCTTCCTCATGATTTTAAAATTAATATATTTTGTCTCAACGAGACGGCCGCCTCCTGTCGAGGCAGATCCAAAGAAATAATAATAATAATAATAATAATAATAATAATAATAATAATAATAATAATAATAATAATAATAATAATAATAATAATAATAAAAGTAACAAATGCTTAGAAAATTTATCAGCTGGTTGAGGCTTCGAGGTATAATCAAGAGGACTCCGAGGACTGTTGTCTCTTGTTGCTGGAAAGAAGAGGAGAAAAAAATAAACCAAAGAGCGTGAAGACATCTGAGAGGACTTGGTACTGGAGGCTGTTGAGAAGCCATAGCAGAATAGAGGCTTCCTGGGGGAGCAGGTGGGAGTGGTTCTTGAGGTACTTTAGGTGGGTGAAGGCTCCTGTTGGTGGAGGTGGTAGTGTTGTTCTTCAGGGACTGTAGGTGGGTGAAGGTTCTTATGGGGTAGGGGAAAAGCTGTAAGGTTTAAAGCTTCAGAGAAAGCTGTGAAGTGTAAAAATGAAGGCTTCAAAGAGGTTGTAAGAATGAAGGCTTCAGAAGAGGCTGTAAGAATGAAGGCTTCAGAAGAGGCTGTAAGAATGAAGGCTTCAGAAGAGGTTGTAAGAATGAAGGCTTCAGAAGAGGTTGTAAGAATGAAGGCTTCAGAAGAGGCTGTAAGAATGAAGGCTTCAGAAGAGGCTGTAAGAATGAAGGCTTCAGAAGAGGCTGTAAGAATGAAGGCTTCAGAAGAGGCTGTAAGAATGAAGGCTTCAGAAGAGGCTGTAAGAATGAAGGCTTCAGAAGAGGCTGTAAGAATGAAGGCTTCAGAAGAGGCTGTAAGAATGAAGGCTTCAGAAGAGGCTGTAAGAATGAAGGCTTCAGAAGAGGCTGTAAGAATGAAGGCTTCAGAAGAGGCTGTAAGAATGAAGGCTTCAGAAGAGGCTGTAAGAATGAAGGCTTCAGAAGAGGCTGTAAGAATGAAGGCTTCAGAAGAGGCTGTAAGAATGAAGGCTTCAAAGGGCAACCTGTCCTCATTTATCAACGTTAGATTCCCAACGAGGTGTCCAGCGCCAGGTACCGAACGCTTCCTACAATTTTCCAAATACTGTTTTCTGTATTTTAGGTTAGAGTTGGATACACAAATCTACGAAAAAAAGTTGCATTTAAAGCAAAGTTAATAAAGTAAATAAAAATAACTGTGACGTCTCTGGCAAAATAAATAAAATAAAAGCCTAAATCTGAATGTTTATCTCTGGTGATGCGAGAATGAGCTGCTGCGGGAGCTTTTAGAAACTGAGGGCTCTAGAGGGTCTCCGGAAAACTAAAGCTCTCTGATAACACTGGAAAGCTGGATAATCCTAAAGAGTTCTGCAACGCCGAAGACTTCTAAGCGGGCCCAGAAAAAGAGGAATTCTCTTGAGAGGGCTTTTGAATGCTGAGGGATTCTGTGAGGGCTCAAAGAAAGGTAAAGCCTCCTGGGGAAAGAGGAATATGTGGATGCTTTAAAAAAATATGTGAAGACTCTTGAAAAATTATTCCTTAGAAGAAAAGATCATATAATGAGGGAAAATAAACAAGAGTTAGGAAAAGGGCTTCTGAGTTTTCAGAGGAAAGTAATTGTTGGTTGTCCTTAAGCTGTGGTTCTTGAGATGCTCTTAATTGGAAGTCCTGGCTTTAAGGATCTCGTGTGTGTGTGTGTGTGTGTGTGTGCTGTGTGTGTGTGTGATCTGTTTGTTTAAAAATTATTTTCAGAAAAAAATCTTAGCATGCTTTCTTCGTAAGAGTTGAGGAATGCTCTTGGGTAAACTTGTCAGCACTGATTCTCCAAGAAGCTGTGCCCAGCGGCTGCTCGGTGAAGTATTTCTTAAGTTTATTATGGAAGGAGAAGCTTCAGAGACTTTTATGATAACTTCTTCAGAGTTTACTCAGGCAACAAAGGCAGCATCAACTTAAAAAGTCTGAAAGTCTTGAGCTGCTACGTGACTAGGCTTATTGTGATGGTAATGGCAGACAGGTTAGCTTTCTTGACCTTATTGTGATGGTACTGGCAGTCAAGCTGGCTTTTTTGAGCTTATGGTGATGGTACCGGTAAACAGGTTAGCTTTCTTGACCTTATTGTGATGGTAATGACAGAGACTAGCTCTCTTGACCTTATTGTGATGGTAATGACAGAGAGACTAGCTCTCTTGACCTTATTGTGATGGTAATGACAGAGAGACTAGCTCTCTTGACCTTATTGTGATGGTAATGACAGAGAGACTAGCTCTCTTGACCTTATTGTGATGGTAATAGTTTTTACTGTGACAAGATTTTCCTACCTATTATAACTTGTTACAATTATAGCCATAATTTTTAAAGGGGTGGAGGGGTAAGCCAGCGGAAGGCCTCGGTCAGATGACCAAAAGCTCCAGCTATGGGTCATCATATGACTAAGACCCGCGTCAGGAAACACTTGTCCTGTTCCCTGACTAACCTGTTACCTACCTCTATGTAAAGTTCTGACAGACAGTTTAATTCAGGACACCTCACTGCAAATGTAACTTAATCAAGAAAATGTTTGGAAAAATAATTATGAATGAGAATAATAAGATTATATTAGAGGAAGGAGGAAGACTCTCATCAGATTTCAAGACGAAGGAGTTACATGAGAGTGAAGGAACAAGATGAAATAAGCGGGATTAAGAGGAAAGAGGGGGAGAGGGGAGGCAGGGGAAGAATGAGAGAGGGAATGGATGGAAAGGAAGAGGGCACGACGAAAAGGAATAAAGATAGAGAAGAATAAAGAAAGGAAAGAATATAGAATAAGAATGGGAAAAAAGAGGGAGGGAGGTTGATAGAAATGGGACGAAGGGTACGGGGGAAATAATAGACAAGGAAACGTACAGTTGAAACAGAAGGGATGAGGAAAGGAGGCATAGTGAAATTAGGACGAAATAGATGAGTTATATATATATATATATATATATATATATATATATATATATATATATATATATATATATATATATATATATATATGTGAAAGATAAACACCTTGACTTTTATTTTATGTATAGTTATAAACCTTCATTATTATTGGTTTAATCACATGGTGTACCGTTCCATATTTGTTGGTTTACTCACATGGTTCTATGTTAGGTTTACTCACATGGTATACCTATCCATGTTGGTTTATTCACATGTATATCCCTCCATGTTGGTTTACTCACATGGTATATCCCTCCATGTTGGTTTACTCACATAGTATATCCCTCCATGTTGGTTTACTCACATAGTATATCCCTCCATGTTGGTTTACTCACATGGTATATCCCTCCATGTTGGTTTACTCACATAGTATATCCCTCCATGTTGGTTTACTCACATGGTATATCCCTCCATGTTTGTTTACTCACATGGTATATCCCTCCATGTTGGTTTACTCACATAGTATATCCCTCCATGTTGGTTTACTCACATAGTATATCCCTCCATGTTGGTTTACTCACATAGTATATCCCTCCATGTTGGTTTACTCACATGGTATATCCCTCCATGTTAGTTTACTCACATAGTATATCCCTCCATGTTGGTTTACTCACATAGTATATCCCTCCATGTTGGTTTACTCACATAGTATATCCCTCCATGTTGGTTTACTCACATAGTATATCCCTCCATGTTGGTTTACTCACATAGTATATCCCTCCATGTTGGTTTACTCACATAGTATATCCCTCCATGTTGGTTTACACACATAGTATATCCTTCCATGTTGGTTTACACACATAGTATATCCTTCCATGTTGGTTTACACAAGCTGACATTCTTGTGGCCTCGGGGTGACTGAAGAATAATGCAAATTGGTTTTCTGTAGGCAGTCCAATAATTCTTAGGTCTCTCGCTACTCTCCTTGCTGCTGCTACTGCTACTCCTGCTGCTGCTACTGCTACTCCTGCTACTGCTACTGCTACTCCTGCTGCTGCTACTGCTACTCCTGCTGTTGCTACTGCTACTCCTGCTACTGCTACTCCTGCTGCTACTGCTACTCCTGCTGTTGCTACTGCTACTCCTGCTGTTGCTACTGCTGCTGCGATTGCTTACTGTGCTCCTGTCGGTGATGATAATGATTATTATGGTGGTGGTGCTACTACTGGTGCTAGTGCTACTGTTGCTGATGTACTGGTGTTGATAGTGCTACTTTTGATGCTACTTGTGGTGGATATGGTTTCCCAGACTCAAGTAACATGTTAAGTAGCATCTACTACTGGCCTGCGCAAATTACCAAGTGCTAGACAATACTGCAATAGTCTGTAATAAATAGGTCAGTAGTTTGAGGATTTAGACTCATACAATTGTACTCAACGTGTACCTCTGGTACACGTTAAATACAATCAACACACTGTACACAGAATCTTAATTTTTAAAGGGGTTGACGGGTAAGCCAGCGAAGGCCTCGGTCAGATGACCAAAAGCTCCCGTGGCGGGTCATCAAGTGACCAAGACCAGCGTCAGGAAACACTTGTCTCGTTTCTTCTTACCTAACCTAAGCTAACACAATGTGTTTATCAGACAAGTTGCACATGCACAGCGAACTACCAGAGGTCTAGCATGCTGGTGTGTTTTGGTCGGTAGTATTGCAACATCATGTAGACGTTTCTCCCTCCAATGGCTTTATCAATATATTACATGGACATAATATGAAGACTAGAAGTTTATACAGCAGACAGTGGAAGACGAGGTAAATAACAAAGGCACAATACCTTGACTGAACAATACACAAATAACCCGCACATACGTAGAGAGAGAAGCTTTTGACAACATTTCGGTCCGAGTTGGACCATTTACAAGATGAGGTAATCAGTCCCTTAGCCTTGACTGGGGGACTGATTACCAACAAGCGGAGTCCCACTCCGCTTGTTGGTTAATTGGGTTTAAAAACTGATGATAACTCAGAGTCATTAAGGCTGCATGTCGATAAATTAGACACATATGCAACACTTTGGTATCTTTATTGAGGAAACGTTTCGCCACACAGTGGCTTCATCAGTCCAATACAAAGTAGAAAGTTGTAACTAGAGGAGTTTGAGGTAATCAGTCCCTCGGCCTGGAGTCGATGGTCAGTCCATCATCTCCAGGCCGAGGACTGATTACCTCAAACTCCCTCTTTACAACTTTCTACTTTGTATTTGGGCTGATGAAGCCACTGTGTGGCGAAACTTTCTCAATAAAGATACCCAAGTGTTGCATATGTGTCTAATTTATCAACTTGTCTGTTCTCTGAACCATTCATCTACAAGGCTGCATGTCACCTGTTCACCACCCGTCAATAATAGTTTAATATATATAAAGTACACTCACAGTGTATATACACTGAGAGCTACGCAGCTCTCGATGTATATAGACTGTGACTGCCGGTACAAGCTAGGGCAGGGGTGGGCAAACTGCGGCCCGCCGAAGGTTTTCATCTCTGACAGTCAAACACCAGTGAATCTAACAGTCAGAATCCCAGTGTGGAAGCGTTGTCAACTCCATCTAGCGCCTTGCTGCCCATTTATTGCCCCCACCAGCTGGGTACGCATGGGAAAATGTGGAATGTGATATATGCCACAATGAGTAATCATAACGTGTTTGGGAGAGTGTTTCAAACCCTGTCCGTGATGGGGGTGGTGGTGCTGTTGTTGCTGTTGTTACTGTTGTTGCTGTTGTTATTGCTGTTGCTGCTGCTATTACTACTGTTTCTGCTGCTGCTGTTGTTAAAGTTGCTGCTCTTATTGCTATTGTTGCTCCTGCTGTTGCTATTACTGCTGTTACTGTTGCCACTCTTACTGCTATTGCTGTTGATATTACTGCTATTGCTGCGACTGCTGCTGTTGCTGCTATTACTGTTGTTGCTGCTGCTATTACTGTTGTTGCTGCTGCTATTACTGTTGTTGCTGCTGCTATTACTGCCGTTTCTGTTGCTGCTGTTACTGCTATTGTTGTTTGTTGCTGTTGCTGTTATTACTGCTGTTGTTATTGCTGCTATTACTGCTGTTGCTGTTACCTACCACTATTGGTGTCGTAAAAGACTTCCCCTTTACAGCTGCAAGTCGTTACCGCTGCGAGTTATTATTCCGACTCTCCCAGAACGACCACACCTCCTGAGACAATGACCCCACCACCTCAGACAACCCCAGGCAATGACCACACCTCAGACAACGACCTCAGACAAAGACCATGTCGTGGGGGTTCGTCAGGAGATATTGGAATAAGAAATACGCACATTGGATGTCTTGGAGGCGTATAATTAAGAGTCTTGAGTGGTAGTCCAGGCCTGCCTGTCGAGTCTGCTATGCCTAGCGGGAAAACAGAATGAAGGCTGTGGCTCACATGTGAGGGTCTCGTGACGTCACAGCTAGAGGGACCCTTACTATAAATAGCTGGATTATCTAAGTGTACTACACAAGTACACAGTAACACCACTAACAACCAAACCACCTCAGACAACGACCCCAGGCAACGATCACACCACTTCATGCTACGACCACACCACCCCAGGCAACGATAACACCATCCAGGCAACGACCATCCCTCTGGCAACGACCACACTATCCCAGGCAACGATCACACCACCCCAAGCAACGATCACACCACAACAAGCAACGATCACACCACAACAACGATCACACCACCCTAGGCAAATATTACACCACCCTATGCGACGACCACACCAGACAACGACAACACAACCCCAGGCTGAGTTACAAGTACCTCTGGCAGCTTGGCAGACACAAACGATGACCATTCTAGTATGTGCTCAGCCTTATGCTCACTATCTTAAACACTATGTGCTTTATTGTCCACTTGTTGAGGAATATATAGTAAAATAATCTATGAGTTATGTCAGGGTATCTTATTAATGAAAATAAGATACCGAACATATTAAGCAAACATCCCAAATTTGCTTGAAAAAATAAGACACAATCTGTAGATATAAATCCAGGTGTACTGATAATCCTTGTGTGACCTAGTTCCAAGTCCTCTTGAGTATCCATATGTTCTTGCTCTACCTCTACAGGATGGATATAAGGTGCACAATATACTAGCCACTACCGTCCACAGGAGGGATATAAGGTACATAATAAACCAGCCACTACCGTCCACAGGATGGATATAAGGTGCACAATAAACTAGCCACTACCGTCCACAGAATGGATATAAGGTGCACAATAAACTAGCCACTACCGTCCACAGGATGGATATAAGGTACACAATAAACTAGCCACTACCGTCCACAGGATGGATATAAGGTACACAATAAACTAGCCACTACCGTCCACAGGATGGATATAAGGTACACAATAAACTAGCCACTACCGTCCACAGGATGGATATAAGGTACACAATAAACTAGCCACTACCGTCCACAGGATGGATATAAGGTGCACAATAAACTAGCCACTACCGTCCACAGGATGGATATAAGGTACACAATAAACTAGCCACTACCGTCCACAGGATGGATATAAGGTACACAATAAACTAGCCACTACCGTCCACAGGATGGATATAAGGTGCACAATAAACTAGCCACTACCGTCCACAGGATGGATATAAGGTACACAATAAACTAGCCACTACCGTCCACAGGATGGATATAAGGTACACAATAAACTAGCCACTACCGTCCACAGGATGGATATAAGGTACACAATAAACTAGCCACTACCGTCCACAGGATGGATATAAGGTACACAATAAACTAGCCACTACCGTCCACAGGATGGATATAAGGTACACAATAAACTAGCCACTACCGTCCACAGGATGGATATAAGTGCACAATAAACTAGCCACTACCGTCCACAGGATGGATATAAGGTGCACAATAAACTAGCCACTACCGTCCACAGGATGGATATAAGGTGCACAATAAACTAGCCACTACCGTCCACAGGATGGATATAAGGTACACAATAAACTAGCCACTACCGTCCACAGGATGGATATAAGGTGCACAATAAACTAGCCACTACCGTCCACAGGATGGATATAAGGTACATAATAAACTAGCCACTACCGTCCACAGGATGGATATAAGGTGCACAATAAACTAGCCACTACCGTCCACAGGATGGATATAAGGTACATAATAAACTAGCCACTACCGTCCACAGGATGGATATAAGGTGCACAATAAACTAGCCACTACCGTCCACAGGATGGATATAAGGTACACAATAAACTAGCCACTACCGTCCACAGGATGGATATAAGGTACACAATAAACTAGCCACTACCGTCCACAGGATCTACTGATAGCAGGTAAAGAGGATCCTTGATGATAGTTTAGAAATTGACAGGTTTCGCCAGCCAGTGACTTCTTTACTCCAGTACAGAGAAGAACGTGTCCTGACAGATGGGAACGTGTCCTGACAGATGGGAACGTGTCTTGACAGATGGGAACGTGTCTTGACAGATGGGAACGTGTCTGACAGATGGGAACGTGTCTTGACAGATGGGAACGTGTCTTGACAGATGGAAACGTGTCTGACAAATGGGAACGTGTCTGACATATGGGAACGTGTCTGACAGATGGGAACGTGTCTGACAGATGGGAACGTGTCTGACAGATGGGAACGTGTCTGACAGATGGGAACGTGTCTGACAGATGGGAACGTGTCTGACAGATGGGAACGTGTCTGACAGATGGGAACGTGTCTGACAGATGGGAACGTGTCTGACAGATGGGAACGTGTCTGACAGATGGGAACGTGTCTGACAGATGGGAACGTGTCTGATGGATGCAATTCCCAAGTAAACAAGTCTCATTTATCAAAGAGGTTAATTGTTGACGCAAAGTGATGTTCATTTTTCTCCCTTTAATATGTTTATATTATTGTTTTTTCTTCTTTCTTGTCCCTCTGCTTTATTTTTATTATTTTTTTTCTTTCTTTACTTCCTCTTTTATTATTTTAATGGTATTAATTTCACTTATCTGTTGGAAACCTTAAGATCAGTTTTCTTGTTGAAATTCGCGTGGCTGAACCTGCGCAGTGATTGGTGGAGGCTTTATGCTCCGTCAGCCAGTCACAGCTCTCAGTTTCTGATCAGCCAGGCTGTTGGTGAGTGCCAATTAAAAGGATGTAGGAAGCTTCTTGATCAATATTTCGTGCATTTCCACTACTACAAGTATTTTTCTCCGTGCCCTTTATTCTTTTGTTTTTGTGTCTCGCGCTTCGCTTACAAGGTCCACAAAACATGTTTACGTTTTGTTTTCAATGTATTTTTATCCAACTGTTTATTACAGGTAATTATTAGTGTGTTGATTGGGTTATTCTTTATTTATCCCAAGCTTTATTTACTGTTAAGTAAAAGGACATAAATGCAACTAATGTGACATTTTATTGTGGCAACGTTTCGCTCTCCAGGAGCTTTTTCAAGCCGTTACAAACGATACATGGACACAGAGGGTATATATATACTCTCAAAGTGAGGTGTAATACTAGTGGTGGTAGAAGTAGTAGTGATATAAGTAGTAGCAGTAGTAGTAATACAATAAGGTAGAACAATCAATTTTGCACATGAGTAAAAGGTGATAAAACAATTACATGGGTAGTATAAAATAGGTTAGACAAATGTTTCTTCTGGAGGTTGGAATAGAGGCGGCCTGTAGGAGTGTTCCACATCTACGATGTGCTTGTGTAGTATCAGCAGGAGAGACTATGTGATGGTAGGGTTCACTGTTTTCAGGAGGATTCTTGCTAAGACTTCAGAGATGGTGAAGCTGCCTTTGTTTTGTTTGTGTTAGAAACAGCGATAAGTGCTGATTCAAGGCACTTGCGTCTACGGAAATTAGTTTCTTTGATTACTAGTCGGGCGTCTTTGAATTTCATGAGATGATTGTTGGAATTTCGGTGTTGTACGCAGGCGTTGTTCAGGTTATCGTTCCTACATGCATTAATGTGTTCATTGAGGCGTGTTTCGAGGTTCCTTGCTGTTTCTCCTACATAAATTCTGTCACAGCCTCCATAGGGTATAGTGTAGACCCCTGCGTTGACTGGTTCAAGGTGCTTGGATTTTGTCCTGGTTAGATCCTTTATAGAAGTACTGTAAGTGATGGCGACTCTAGTGTTAGCTTGTGCAAAGAAGAGTCCAATGACAAGCTACCCTTTCTAGACGTCCTCATCCACAAAGTAGATAACAACCTAAGATTTCAAGTTTACCGAAAACCTACAAATAAAAATGATCTCACACACTTCTATTCCAGTCAAGATACTAAGACCAAAAGAGGCATCATCATCGGATTTTTCCTAAGAGCTTACCGAATTTGTAGTCCTGAGTTTCTTGACGAGGAATGTACATACATTCACCAAACCTTCACTAATTTACATTTTCCTTCCTTTTTCATCAAAGATGGCAAGAAAAGAGCTCTTCAGATCGTTAATTCTCCACGCATCAACACCACTCCAAACAAAGTTATAATTCTTCCCAACAGCCAGGTTGCATCCAACATTTCTAAAGTATTTGCACATGCTAACACTAGAGTCGCCATCGCTTCCAGCACTTCTATAAAGGATCTAACCAGGACAAAATCCAAGCACCTTGAACCAGTCAACGCAGGGGTCTACACTATACCCTGTGGAGGCTGTGACAGAATTTATGTAGGAGAAACAGCAAGGAACCTCGAAACACGCCTCAATGAACACATTAATGCATGTAGGACATGTAGCTGACATTAATGTATTATTATACAACATGTAGTGGGTAATACTGATATTACTGCTGTTGCTGCCTGGACTACTTCTATCACCATCACTGCTATTATTATTATTATTATTATTATTATTATTATTATTATTATTATTATTATTATTATTATTATTATTATTATTATTATTATTATTACTGCTAATACTACAACACATACTGCTACTACTACTTCTGTTACTACTACTACAAATACTACTTCTATCACCATCACTGCTATTATTATTATTATTATTATTATTATTATTATTATTATTAATTATTATTATTACTGCTAATACTACAACAAATACTGCTACTACTACTTCTGTTACTACTACTACAAATACTACTTCTATCACTACTACTGCTACTCTATGAGAAAATAAACAAAACCCATAAGAGTCACTTTTTCTCTAAAATCTTTTTTAACCAGCATTATCTTAATTTTTGTGGGAAATTTGAAATTTTCCCCAAAATGACGGAAAACCTGAATAAACATGAATATGTTGCACAAAAAAAATTCTTTTAGAAGTGCTAAAACCGTACGGGTGATACAGAACCTTAGTGGTTAACTCTGGGTGGTGGTGGTGGTGTGGGTGGTAGTGTGGGTGGTTTGTGGGTGGTAGTGTGGGTGGTAGTATGGGTGCTGGTGTGGGTAGTAGTGTGGGTGGGTGAGTGTGAGTGTAGGCACACCATAGCTACCGTGTACAGAGCATTACACCAGCACCCGCAGCTCTCCCACAGGTTGGTTGTGAGGGAACATGCTGGTAGGTGAGGGAGGGAGAGAGTCAAGGAGGAAGGAAGGTGTTGTGGTAGCTTTACACCGATGTTTTGTGAAGCTGGTAGCGTGATGGAATAAGTACGAGACATGGAGGCGAGCCATACGTTCATTGTAGGAACAGATAAAATGTCACATTAGTTGCAACTGTGTCCATTTACCTAATATTTTGTCGGTAATTCTTCGATATTATAACCTGATTCTGGGAGTCAGGGCGTCACACAACACTGAACATTTTATGCTGCCCAGAACATAGTGCTTGATACTAGTGATCTCATGTACTCACCTATATGTGGTTGAGTAACAGCTCTTGGTCCCGCCTCTTCGCTACTAGGTCTCTGGGTATTCTTCCTTCAAGGGAGGTTCCTTGATGCTGGTGAGGGGCTCTTGATCTAAGGAATTATACCTGATTTCTAATAATTTTTATCGAGCCTGAATATCTTCTATTCCCCCAGGTACTGTATGACTCCTATGGATTTAGTGCTCCCCCTAAATACAGTAAATGCAGTATACAGTCTGGGTGTATCTGGTGTTTCTTCGTCTAGCAGAACTGAGAGTCTTCTGAAGGATGGTTTAACAGTGAACAGAGAGATGCTGTGTTTCATCTCCACCTCTGGTCTGTTACAAGCAGTAAACAACAACAAGGCACAATACCATGACTGGAACAATACACAGATAACCCGCACTTATGAGGAAGAAACCATGACGACGTTTCGGTCTGACTTGGACCATGTGAGGGTTATTTGTGTATTGTTACAAGCAGTCTAAGTTAAAAAAAAACAGAACGGGTGGGATTTAAACCCATGGCGAGTAAGTCGTAAAATTCCAGGCCAGTGCGTAAACCACTAGGCCACCTGGCTACAATAAAATTCATCCAACTACGTACACCATAGGAAGGTTAACATGGGCCACCATTGTGACCACAAATACAAGTTTTTACAGATGAATCTTTCCCCAGCGTGGCTGTGACGACTCTAGCTCAAGTCCCCTCAAAGCCGCCATCATGACTCACGAAATCTTAGTAACAAAATTTCAAACCAACCACGGAACGGCCAGAAGTTTTACGACTCGCTCGCCATGGGTTCAAACCCCCACCCGTTCCCTGGTTTGTTTACAATAGTGTTATTATGATTTCGTGAGTCAGTCATAGTAAGACTAGCGTCACTGGTGCGTTGGTGGGGGGTGGATTGCGTCACTGCTGTGCGTTGGTGGGGGTGGATTGCGTCACTGCTGTGCGTTGGTGGGGGTGGATTACGTCACTGCTGTGCGTTGGTGGGGTGGATTGCTCACTGCTGTGCGTTGGTGGTGGAGTTGCGTCACTGCTATGCGTTGGTGGGTGGGTTGCGTCACTGTTGTGCGTTGGTGGGTGGTTGCGTCACTCTGTCGCGTGGTGGGTGGGTTGCGTCACTGTTGTCCGTTGTAGGGGCTGGGTTGCGTCACTGCTGTGCCCTTGGTGGGTGGTTCGTCACTGTTGTGCGTGGTGTGTTGCGTCATGCTTGCGTGGTGGGCTGGTTGCGTCACTGCTTGCGTTGGTGGGGTGGATTGCGTCACTGCTGGCGTTGTGGGTGGATTGCGTCACTGCTGTGCGTTGGTGGGGTGGTTGTCACTGGTGCTGTTCACGGTGCGTCTCCAGATGAGGACTTAAAGGCGAGGCTTTGTTATGACTGACTGTCATCGCTATCATCCTCAGCCACCACCGCTATCATCCTCTTCCTTCTCTTTTCTCTCCTCTTCCCCCTCTCCTTCCTCCTCCCACTCCTCCCCCTCCTCCTCGTCTCTACCACCTGACGCACCAGCTGTACCATTGGGGAAATTTTTATAATCTGTTTTTCTCACCTTTCCGCTTTTCCCTTTTCCAATTTTTCCTCTCCTATGTTATTTTCCTCTTTTATGGCAGGTGAGGATTCCAGAATAATTATTAGGTATCCCTGAAGGGCCACATTATTAGGTATCCCTGAAGGGCCACATTATCAGGTATCCCTGAGGCCACATCACGTATCCCTGAAGGGACACATTATTAGTATCCCTGAAGGGCCACATTATTGGGTATCCTCGAAGGGTCACATTAGGAATCCCCGAAGGGTCACATTATTGGTATCCCTTAAGGGTCACATTATTAGGTATCCCTGAAGGGTCACATTATTGGGTATCCCTTAAGGGCCACATTATTAAGTATCCCTGAAGGGTCACATTATTGTATCCTTAGGGCCACATATTAGTATCCCTGAAGGGACACATTATTAATATCCCTGAAGGGTCACATTATTGGATATCCCTTAAGGGTTACATTATTGGATATCCCTTAAGAGCCACATTATTAGGTATCCTTGAAGGGTCACATTAATGGGTATCCTTTAATGGCCACATTATTAGGTATCCCTGAAAGGCCACATTTTTAGGTACCCTGAAAGGTCACATTATACAAGACCCATGTTGCTATACAAGAAACGGGTCGCTATATAAGAGACGGGTCACTATACAAGAGACGGGTTACTATAAAAGAGACGGGTCACTATACAAGAGACGGGTCACTATACAAGAGACGGGTCACTATACAAGAGACGGGTCACTATACAAGAGACGGATCACTATACAAGAGACGGGTCACTATACAAGAGACGTGTCACTATACAAGAGAAGGATCACTATACAAGAGACGGGTCACTATACAAGAGACGGGTCATTATACAAGAGACGGGTCACTATACAAGAGAAGGGTCGCTATACAAGAGAAGGGTCACTATACAAGAGACGGGTCACTATACAAGAGAAGGGTCGCTATACAAGAGACGGGTCGCTATACAAGAGACGGGTCACTATACAAGAGACGGGTCACTATACAAGAGAAGAGTCACTATACAAGAGACGGGTCACTATACAAGAGACGGATCACTATACAAGAGACGGGTCACTATACAAGAGACGGGTCGCTATACAAGAGACGGGTCACTATACACTGTAGTCTCGTGTTACCTACCGTGGCTGGAACAATACAAAAATATCCCTCACTTAGGAAACTGAAACTTATGACGACGTTTCGGTCCGACCTCGACGACCATTAACAAGTGACTAGTTAATGGTCCGAGTCTGACCTAAACGTCGCCATAACCATCAGTCTCGTAAGTGCGGGATATTTGTGTTTTCTTTATTTTTGCCCGGCCGTGCAAGAGCCGGTAATTCAGTATAGGGCCCTGGCTTCGTGATTACCCGAGTGCTTTTCCATGCTTTTCTTCTATCGATTTTGTCTGTTATTAGGCTCTTTGGGTGCCCATTTGTCAAGTTTATGCCTTCAAATAGGGTTTTGAAGAGTAGAGTGGGCAAACATCGGTTATATTTTAGTGTTGTTAGTTTGAGTGATGAGTGGGGTGTTGTCTGTAGGTGGGCTGCTGAGGTAGCAGGGAGTTATATGTGAGTGGGAGGACTGATGCAGTGGACGAGTGGGGTTATTTTCTCATTTACCGTTCAGTTTACATGAGCTGTTATCCTACCTCGCCTCATTTACACACTAATGTGCAGTATTAGACACATGTGCAACATCTGGGTATCTTTATTGTAGACGTTTCGCCCTCCAGTGGCTTTATCAATACAAATTCAAGGACATAATGCGAAGAGAGTAGAAATGTATACCAAAGATGAGGTAATCAGCCCCTCAATCTTGGAGTCTTGAAGAATACGATGCTCTTTACCACATCTTTTGTATATATTTCTACTCTCTTCCAATTATGCCCTTGAATTTGTATTGGAAAAGCCACTGGATGGCGAAACGTCTACAATAAAGATACCCAGATGTTCACATGTGTCTAATTTATCATCTTATCGGTATTGTGTACCATTCATGTACCACATAAGGTGTAGTAATACCCTGGATACCATCCACATCAGTCGACTAGCATCCAGGTATTGTATCTAATGATAAGACAGGGGAAACAGGTATCTTTATTCCGAAACGTTTTACCTACACAGTAGGCTGCTTCAGTCGAATACAGAGGAGGCAGCAGAAGCAGTGGGGTATAATCAGTCCATCACCCTGGAAGACGTAGTTTAGAGGTGGTCAGTCCCTCAGCCTGGAGAAGAG
Organism: Cherax destructor; assembly: GCA_009830355.1. Lineage (NCBI taxonomy): Eukaryota > Metazoa > Arthropoda > Malacostraca > Decapoda > Parastacidae > Cherax > Cherax destructor. The sequence continues at coordinate 258,637 of WNWK01001304.1, forward strand.
TTCTGTTCCATATATACTGTCAAAGGCGAGGCGGAGAAAATCTTGATGACAGAAGAGGCGGAGCCCAATAGTAGAAGTAAGAATGTAATAACAGAGATGCAGTGTAGCAAACCTGAATGGCAGGTCCTTCTCAAATCCAGTCTTTCTCACTCGTAACCAGTGGTCAGTATAGTTGTCGAAGATGTCCTCTGTACCAAGATACCACTGTATTGTAGTACCCGACAGTGTGAATATAATAATGGTATACAATACTGACTACTTGATATACTGTGCCTCACCTCTGACAGTATATAAGTCTCCATACTGTTACCTCAGCTTCACATTGTTCCAGACTGTGAGCAGAACTCTTCTCCAGGGACTGACTACCTCAAAACTACGTCTGCAAGGGTGATGGACTGATGACATCGTCTTTACACCCCCACTGCTTTTGCTGCCTCCTCTGTACTTCGACTGAAGAAGCCTACTGTGTAGGCGAAACGTTTCTGACTTAAGATACCTGTAGCATGTGTGTCTTATCAACTTGTAGGTACTGTATACCGTGGTTATATTCACTGTACCTACTTGCTGTTAGGTGAACAGGGACAACAGGTGTCCAGAAACACGCCCAACATTTCCACTGGTGCGGGATCGAACCACGGTCACTCAGCTGTGAACCGAGGGTGCTACCACTTGAGCCAAAAGCCACTCTGTAAGGGGGAGTGAGGTGGGACATAATATGTTATTTGCGAGAGGGTGGGTTGGAGTGGAGGCTGAGTGGGTTATTTGCGGAGGGGTGGGCTGAGGCCTATGTGTGGGGGTGGAGGGAGGGGTGAAGGGATATGAGTGGGGGATGGGAGGGGACGGGTGAGGGGAAAAGGAGAGAAGTGAAGGGGAAAAGAGGGGGTGATGAGGGAACGTGGGGAAAGGTGATTGGCGAAGAAGGGGAGGGGTTAGGGAAAGGAGGGGTGGGGTGAGGAAGAAAGGAGGGGAGGGGTGAGTGGGAAAGGAGGGAACCGGTCTAACCAGGCAAGGTAAGAACAATCTGGAGATGGCAGGGTGGGTGGGGTGTGGTCATGGGTGGGTCAGGGCAGGGTGGGTGAGGTGTGGTCATGGGTGGGTCAGGGTAGGGTGGGTGAAATGTGGTCATGGGTGGGTCAGGGCTGGGTGGGTGAGGTGTGGTCATGGGTGGGTCAGAGCTGGGTGGGTGAGGTGTGGTCATGGGTGGGTTAGAGCTAGGTGGGTGAGGTGTGGTAATGGGTGGGTCAGGGCAGGGTGGGTGAGGTGTAGTCATGGGTGGGTCAAGGTAGGGTGGGTGAAATGTGGTCATGAGTGGGTCAGGGCTGGGTGGGTGAGGTGTGGTCATGGGTGGGTCAGAGCTGGGTGGGTGAGGTGTGGTCATGGGTGGGTTAGAGCTAGGTGGGTGAGGTGGGGTCATGGGTGGGTCAGGGCAGGGTGGGTGAGGTGTAGTCATGGGTGGGTCAGAGCTGGGTGTGTGAGGTGTGGTCATGGGTGGGTCGGGGTAGGGTGGGTGAGGTGTGGTCATGGGTGGGTCAGAGGTGGGTGGGTGAGGTGTGGTCATGGGTGGGTCAGGGCAGGGTGGGCGATGTGTGGTCATGGGTGGGTCAGAGCTGGGTGGGTGAGGTGTTTTCATGGGTGGGGTCAGGGCAGAGTGGGTGAGGTGTGGTCATGGGTGGGTCAGAGCTGGGAGGGTGAGGTGTGGTCATGGGTGGGTGAGGTGTGGTCATTGGTGGGTCAGGGCAGGGTGGGCGATGTGTAGTCATGGGTGGGTCAGAGCTGGGTGGGTGAGGTGTGGTCATGGGTGGGTTAGAGCTAGGTGGGTGAGGTGTGGTCATGGGTGGGTCAAGGCAGGGTGGGTGAGGTGTAGTCATGGGTGGGTCAGAGCTGGGTGGTGAGGTGTGGTCATGGGTGGGTCAGGGTAGGGTGGGTGAGGTGTGGTCATGGGTGGGTCAGAGCTGTGTGGGTGAGGTGTGGTCATGGGTGGGTCAGAGCTGGGTGGGTGAGGTGTGGTCATGGGTGGGTCAGGGCAGGGTGGGCGATGTGGGGTCATGGGTGGGTCAGAGCTGGGTGGGTGAGGTGTTTTCATGGGTGGGGTCAGGGCAGAGTGGGTGAGGTGTGGTCATGGGTGGGTCAGAGCTGGGTGGGTGAGGTGTGGTCATGGGTGGGTCAAAGCTGGGTGGGTGAAGTGTGGTCATGGGTGGGTCAGAGCTGGATGGGTGAGGTGTGGTCATGGGTGGGTCAGGGCAGGGTGGGTGAGGTGTGGTCATGGGTGGGTCAGAGCTGGGTGGGTGAGGTGTGGTCATGGGTGGGGTCAGGGCAGAGTGGGTGAGGTGTCGTCATGGGTGGGTCAGAGCTGGGTGGGTGAGGTGTGGTCATGGGTGGATCAGAGCTGGGTGGGTGAGGTGTCGTCATGGGTGGGTCAGGGCAGGGTAGGTGAGGTTTGGTCATGGGTGGGTCAGAGCTGGGTGGGTGAGGTGTGGTCATGGGTGGGTCAGAGCTGGGTGGGTGAGGTGTGGTCATGGGTGGGTCAGAGCTGGGTGGGTGAGGTGTGGTCATGGGTGGGTCAGAGCTGGGTGGGTGGGGTGTGGTCATGAGTGGGTGAGGTGTGGTCATAGGTGGGTCATGGTGAGTGGATGGGGCAAGGCAGGGTGGTGTAAGACAGGGTGGGGCAAGGCAGGATGGAGCAAGGCAGGATGGGGAAGGCAGGATGGGGCAAGGCAGGGTGGGGTAAGAGGGTGGACAAGGCAGGATGGAACAAGGCAGGATGGGGCAAGGAAGGGTGGGGCAAGGCAGGATGGAGCAAGACAGGGTAGGGCAAGGCAGGGTGGGGCAAGGCAGGGTGTGGTCATGAGTGGGTCAGGGCAGGGTGGGTGAGGTGTGGTCATGGGTGGGTCAAGGTAAGGTGGGTGAAATGTGGTCATGAGTGAGTCAGGACTGGATGGGTGAGGTGTGGTCATGGGTGGGTCATGGTGAGTGGATGGGGCAAGGCAGGGTGGTGTAAGACAGGGTGGGGCAAGGCAGGATAGAGCAAGGCAGGGTGGAACAAGGCAGGGTGGGGCAAGGTAGGATGGAGCAAGGCAGGGTGGGGTAAGGCAGGGTGGGACAATGCAAGATGGGGCAAGGCAGGGTGGGGCATAACAGGTTGGGGCAAGACATGGTGGGGCAGAACAGGGTGGGGCAGGACAGAGTGGGGCAAGACAGTGTGAGGCAGGACAGGGTGGGGAAGGACAGGATGGGGAAAGACAGGGTGGGGAAAGACAGGGTGGGGCAAGACATGGTGGGGCAGGACAGGGTGGGGCAAGGTAGGGTGGGGGTGAGATTTCCCCAACCATGGTATCGAGCGTCACACCACCCAAGGTCACATGGCCTCCCCTCCCCTTCATTTCCCTCCCCACACCTCCCCTCCCCACACATCACCTCCCCACACCTCCTCTCCCCATCCGTCCCCACCCAGGCACGCCACACCTCTTCCTTCCTGGTGGGACCCTACTTCCTTCCTGATAGTACCTCACTAATTCGTAGTAGTACCTCACTAATTCCTAGTAGTACCTCACTAATTCCTAGTAGTACCTCACTAATTCCTAGTAGTACCTCACTTCTTCCTAGTAGTACCTCACTCCTTCCTAGTAGTACCTCACTCCTTCCTAGTAGTACCTCACTCCTTCCTAGTAGTAACTCACTTCTTCCTAGTAGTACCTCACTCCTTTCTAGTAGTACCTCACTCCTTCCTAGTAGTACCTCACTCCTTCCTAGTAGTACCTCACTCCTTCCTAGTAGTACCTCACTCCTTCCTAGTAGTACCTCACTCCTTCCTAGTAGTACCTCACTCCTTCCTAGTAGTACCTCACTCTTCCTAGTAGTACCTCACTTCTTCCTAGTAGTACCTCACTCCTTCCTAGTAGTACCTCACTCCTTCCTAGTAGTAGATAACTCCTTCCTAGTAGTACCTCACTAATTCCTAGTAGTACTTCACTCCTTCCTAGCAGTACCTCACTCCATCCTTCCTAGTAGTACCTCACTAAATCCTTCCTAGTAGTACCTCACTCCAACCTTCCTAGTAGTAAGAACATAAGAACATAAGAAAGGAGGAACACTGCAGCAGGCCTGTTGGCCCATACTAGGCAGGTCCTTCACATTCCATCCCACTAACAAAATATTTGTTCAACCTAATTTTCAATGCTACCCAAGAAATAAGCTTTGATAATTTTATTTACTCATGTGCAATTCCCAATCAAATCCAACCCCTTTCACTCATGAATTTATCCAACCTAAATTTAAAACTACCCAAGGTCCTTGCTTCAATAACCCTACTAGGCAGACTGTTCCACTCATCAACTACCCTATTTCCAAACCAATACTTTCCTAGAAGTCCAGAGGTTATATTACAGCTTTATACATCATTAGTAAGGCCTCACCTAGATTACGCAGCCCAGTTTTGGTCTCCATATTACAGAATGGACATAAATTCGTTAGAAAACATTCTGCCTAGTAGGGTTATTGAAGTAGGACCTGGGTAGTTTTAAATTTAGGTTGATAAATTCATGAGTGAGAGGGGTTGGATTTGGAGTGGGACTCGCGCATGAGTGGGTAGAATTGTCAAAGCTATTTCTGGGTAGCATTGAAAATTGGGTTGAGCAAATATTCTGTTAGTGGGACGGATTGTGAAGGACCTGCCTAGTATGGGCCAACAGGCCTGCTGCAGTGTTCCTCCTTTCTTATGTTCTTATGTTCTTATATCCTTTCTAAATCTAAACTTATCTAACTTGAATCCATTATTGCGGGTTCTCTCTTGGAGAGATACTCCTCAAGACCTTATTTATATCCCCTTTGTTAATACCCATTTTCCACTTGTATACCTTCGATCATGTCTCCCTCATTCTACGTCTTACAAGTGAATGTAATTTAAGGGTCTTCAATCTTTCTTCGTAAGGAAGATTTCTAATGCTATGTATTAATTTAGTCATTCTACGCTGAATGCTTTCTAACGAATTTATGTCCATTCTGTAATATGGAGACCAGAACTGAGCTGCGTAATCTAGGTGAGGCCTTACTAATGATGTATAAAGCTGTAATATAACCTCTGGACTTCTGTTGCTAACACTTCTTGATATAAATCCCAGTAATTATTTGCCTTATTACGCACGCTTAGGCATTGCTGTCTGGTTTAAGGTTGCTGCTTACCATCACCCCCAAGTCCTTCTCGCATCTGTATGGCTAAGTTCTACGTTATTTAACTTATAAGTGCTTGGGTTATGGACACTCCCGAGCTTAAGAACTTTGCATTTATCTACATTGAACTGCATCTGCCATTTTTCTGACCAGGAATTGAGTTTGTCTAAATCCTCCTGTAGTTCACTGACATCTACGTCTGAATCGATTATCCTACCTATCTTCGTGTCATCAGCGAATTTGCTCATATCACTAGAAATTCCTCGTCAAGGTCATTTATATATATTATAAACAACAACGGGCCCAAAACCGATCCCTGAGGAACGCCACTTGTTACAGATCCCCACTCCGATTTAACCCCATTTATGCACACCCTCTGCTTCCTATTGGTGAGCCATGACTCGATCCATGACAACACTTTTCCCCAATGCCATGAGCAGCCACTTTCTTAACAGTCTCTGATGTGGTACTCTATCAAAAGCCTTACTAAAATCCAAATAAACAATATCGAATTCTTTATCATTATCAACTGCCTCAAAAGCCTTACTGAAAAAGTTAATAAATTAGTTAGGCAGGAACGGCCCTGGTGAATCCATGCTGAGTATCATTAATCAAATTATGCCTATCGAGATGGCTTCTTATGTTATCCGCTATAATCGACTCTAGTTATTTGCCTACAATTGATGTTAGACTTATTGGGCGGTAATTTGATGGTAACGACTTGTCCCCTGCTTTAAAAATAGGAATTACATTAGCCATCTTCCACGTATCCGGCACTACACCTGTTTGAAGAGATAGGTTAAAAATGTTAGTTAAGGGTTCACAGAGTTCAATTTTGCATTCCTTAAGAACCCTTGAAAAAGCTCATCAGGGCCTGGCGATTTATTTTGCTTCAAACGGTCTATCTGTTTGATAACCATTTCGCTAGTGACTGTGATACTACATAATTTATCTTCTTCAGGCCCACTAAAATACCTAATTCTTGGGATATTATTAGTGTCTTCCTGAGTGAAAACCGAGAGAAAATAATTATTAAAAATAGAGCACATTTCATTCTCTTTGTCAGTAAGATACCCATAATTATTTTTAAGGGACCTATCTTATCTCTAACTTTTGTTCTATACACCTGAAAAACTTTTGGGTTAGTTTTCGAATCCCTAGCAACTTTAATTTCGTAGTCCCGCTTTAGCTTTTCTTATCCCCTTTTAACGTCCCTCTTAATGTCAATATACTGATTCATAAGATGACTCTCACCTCTTTTGATACGCCTATAAATTCCTTTCTTCTGCCCTAAAAGATATTTGAGCCTATTATTCATCCATTTTGGGTCATTTCTATTCGATCTAATTTCTTTATATGGGATAAATGTTCTTTGGGCAGCATGTATAGTGTCTCAAAAACTGTCATATTGATAGCTTCTTCATTACCCCAGTCCACAGATGATAAGTGTTCTCTAAGTCCATTGTAATCTGCTAAGCGAAAATCTGGGACCGTTACTGAGTTATTCTACTATGAAACTTCCATTCAATGCCAAAGGTAATTGATTTGTGGTCGCTTGCGCCGAGTTCCTCTGTAATTTCTAAATTATTAACAAGGGTTTCCTTGTTTGCCAGAACTAAGTCAAGCGGGTTATTTCCCTTGTAGGTTCTGTCACAAACTGCTTCAAAAACAATCTTGAACTACTTCTAAGAAGTCGTTAGATTCTAAATTCCCAGTCAAAAATTCCAATCAATTTGACTAAAGTTGAAGTCACCCAGAATAACTACGTTATCGTGCATTGTGGCCTTAACAATTTCCTCCCATAGTAGTCTCCCTTGGTCCCTATCTAAGTTTGGGGACGGTATATCACACCTAAAATCAATTTTTCATGCCCTCTGAAAATTCTATCCAGACAGACTCTGTATGTGTTATTTCAGACTTTATTCCCTTTTTATGCAACAGTTCAAGCGATCTCGGACATACAGGCCACTCCACCCCCTTCCCGAAACTTCTGTCTACTTGGAACAATTTAAAACCCTGTATATGACATTCAGCAGGCATGTCCCTATTTTTCGTATTGAACCACGTCTCAGTTATGGCAAATACATCAATGTTACCTGCACTTGCAACTAATCTCAAATCGTCCATCTTATTCCTAGCACTACGACTATTTGTATAATACACTTTTAAAGACCCTCCTTTCTCTTTACCCTTCCTGCTCCATTCTGTTTTCCACTATACCTATTACTGTCCTTGTTATTGTTAAGATTTTTATATCAAAGCCTAGATCTATATTTCGACATTCAGTATTTTCCATTTCTAAACCCATACCTCTAACTAATCCTAGTTTAAAGTCCTAACAACACCCTCAACTGAGCTAGCAAGAAAATCCACACCTGCCCTGGATAAGTGAACCCCATCCCTGGCATACATGTCATTTCGGCCATAGAAGTGGTCCCAGTTGCAAATGAATGGTACTGCATTATCCTTACAGTGTTTGTCCAGCCAGCAATTGACACCAATTGCCCTGGACAGCCATTCATCTCCAACTCCTCTCCTTGGCAAAATACCACATATGACAGGGTTCCCACCCTTCTTCCTAATTATGTCTATTGCTGACCTATACCTGCTAGTCAGGTCCTCACTCCTACGTCTGCCAACATCGTTGCCTCCAGCACTGAGACAGATAATAGGATTGCTCCCATTACCTCTCATGATGTCGTCCAGACGGCTAACAATATCCTCCATCCCAGCCCCAGGAAAGCAAACCCTCTGTCTCCTACTTCTTCTTTCAAGCAGAAGGCCCTATCCATATACCTAATTTGACTATCCCCAACAAGAACAATGTCTTACTCTTCCTTGGTGTCGTTCGTGATGTTCCCGTAGTCGACTCACATTCGTCGGGTAACACGGAGAATCGGTTCGATGTTTCCACAACAGGTTTCTGGTTCTTCGTTAATTCTACCTCTCCATCCATCCTCTTGATCTTTAACTTTGTCCCATGCATTCCAGCCACTGTCCAGGTTCCTTTCTTGGCTTGAGGATTCTCAACAGGAGGATTACTACGAATCCTCTTGTTTTCCTCAGTCAGTCGCTGTATCTCAAGCTTAGCTACCCTCAGTTCTTCCTTCAGCTGCTGGTAGAGTAGCTCAAGAGAGGACATCTTGTTCAGATTCAGAGAGCACACAAGACACGTCTTCACTGAGTTAAGTCAGGTCCACCACTGAGTTAAGTCAGGTCCACCACTGAGTTAAGTCAGGTCCACCACTGTTAAGTCAGGTCCACCACTGAGTTAAGTCAGGTCCACCACTTCCACTACACTACCACCAACACCACTACACTACCACCAACACCACTACACTACCTCCAACACCACTACACTACCTCCAACACCAGAGAAGCAGACAGAAATAACAGAATACCTGACAGGAAGGAAACAAAGGGTGATGGTACGTGATGAGGTGTCAGAGTAGGCGCCTGTGACGAGCGGGGTTTCACAAAGGTTAGTCATAGGGCCGGTGCTGTTTCTGGTATATGTAAATGACATGACGAAGGGATAGATTCAGAGGTGTCCCTGTTACAGACGTGAAGTTAATGCTGAGAATCCAAGTGGATGAGGATCAGGTAGAACTACAAAGGGATCTGGACAGGCTGCCATCCTGGTCCAGCAACTGGCTCCTGGAGTTTAACCCCACCAAGTGCAAAGTAATGAAGATTGGGGAAGGTCAAAGAATACCGCAGACAGAGTACAGTCTAGGGTGCCAAAGACTGCAAACCTCAGTCAAGGAAAGAGTTCTTGGGGTGAGTATAATACCGAGTACATCTCCTGAGGCGCACATTAACCAAGTAACTGCTGCAGCATATGGGCGCCTGGCAAACCTAAGAATAGCGTTTCGACACCTTAGTAAGGAATCGTTCAATACACTGTACATCTTATACGTCAGGCCCATACTGGAGTATGCAGCACTAGTCTGGAACCCACACCTGGTCAAGCACGTCAAGAAATTAGAGAAAGTGCAAAAGTTTGCAAAAAGTCTTGTCCCTGAGCTAAGGACTATGTCCTACGAGGAAAGGTTAAGGGAAATCTACCTGACGACACTGGAGAACAGGAGAGGGAGGGTGGGGGGGGGATGATAACAAAATACTGAGAGAAACTGACAAGGTAGATAGGGACAGGATGTTCCAGAGATGGGACACAGCAACGAGGGGTCACAACCGGGAGCTGAAGACTCAGATTAGTCATAGGGATGTTAGGAAGTATTTCTTCAGCCTTAGAGTTGTCAGGGAATGGAACAATTTGGAGAGTGATGTAGTGGAGACAGGATCCATACATAGCTTATGGAGCACAGAGAGTGGACCTAGTAGTGACCAGTGAAGAGGCGAGGACAGGAGCTGTGAATCGATTCCTGCAAGTATTTGAGAAAACCCGACTGTGGGTGATAAGTCCCACAGTGGGTAACAAAGCTCGTAAAAAATACAGTTTGTGTCGGCTTTACATATATTTGAATAATGCACTTGTCCCTTTAATGCAGCCAATGTCTACCAATACCGACAACTCCAAACCATGTAATCATAAACCATACCACGGGTGGGGATAGAACCCGTGATCTAGCGAGTAGGTCTGGAGTTTTATGACTCTGACCGCGGGTTCTATCCCCACCTGTGGTATGGTTTGTTTGTAATCGTGTCATTACGATTTCGTGAGTTATGTAATCATATATTGCCTTAGAATTACATTCACCTGATAATGTACACGTTCTCCAGCGTGTTGACATCCAGGATATAGAAGAAGTGCGCCGCATACTGAACATTTGTTGATGTTATTGATCTACCAACTGGTTGTGTACACAAATAACCCACACACAGCACAAAGAAACTTACAACGACGCTTCGGTCCCACTTGTGAGGGTCATTTGTGTATTGTTTCAGTGTCGGTAGTGTGCCTTTTATTCTTTCCAGTCGGTTCTGGTAGTGGTTCTGGGTATTGTCTTCCCGGTCTCTGACTAGGCCTCCTAGACTGTATAGTTGTAGTGTTGAGCCAGACGACTTAATCTTATTGGTCTACTGGTTTATATGCAACACATCATCCTATCCTACTGTTGCATACGTTTCCGATTTCAACAATTTTATTAACCTAAGATTTTTACTAATGTATTGACTTCAGATTTTACTAACCGGAACTCTTAAATCTTTTTTGAATCTATCTTTAAGTTCTATATTAGTTACGTGTAGCGGGACAAACATATTTCTACCCGAGGACCTGAAATCTGACTACACTTAGTGTGTCCTCTGCCACATCTACGAGGACAACGGTAAGTTACTCAAGTCCTCCTGGGCCCCTCCTGCCTTGCCATCGATAAATTTCTCACCCAAATTACGTCTCTCAATTTAGATTTAGAAAGGATATGGGGAACACTGCTTTAGCAGCTGTAGATGAGTGGAACAAACTTCCACGTAGTGTCACTGAAGAGAAAACCTTGGTATTTTGAAAAGTAGGTTGCACAGGTACACGAGTGAATGTAGGTGTGAGTTAGACCTACCTAGTAAGTGATCTATTTGTTGGTACTGTATACCATTATTGTACTGTGATATTCTCGTGTTCTTTATGCATATATACGATCAATACATTGTAAACACAGGGATAACCAGATAAATATTTACTGCTAGATGAACAAGGACAACAGGTGTAGGGAAACTTGCCAATACCTCATGGCAGGTCCTAACAGGTGATTAAACCTTTCGGTTCTGTCTGAACACACTGACCTCATTCTGACTGTGCCACATCTATATGATTCAGTGTGTGCACAGCGACAGTGTGTGCACAGCGACAGTGTGTGCACAGCGACAGTGTGGGAACAAACACTAGCTAAGTTTCCCCTGACATACACTGTCGGAAAGGGTCCTTAAGTGGAGTACGGGGATACCTTTGATATACCTTTGAAGAGTTTCGAGAGTTTATCTACTCTCTGAGCCCGGACATGGGCCAGGCTCGTCTGGTGCTTGCCTGGTCAACCAGGCTGTTGCTGCTGGAGGCCCGCTGCCCCACATATCCATCACAGCCTGGTTGATCTGGCACCCGATGAAGATACTTGTCCAGTTTCCTCTTGAAGGCTTCTACACTGGTTCCAGCCGTGTTTCGGATATCTTCTGGTAAGATGTTGAATAGTCTGGGACCCCGGATGTTAATACAGTGCTCCCGTATTGTCCCCACCGCACCCCTGCTCCTCACTGGGTTTATTTTACACTTCCTCCCATATCTCTCACTCCAGTATGTTGTTATGGCAGTGTGCAGATTTGGGACCAGGCCCTCAAGGACTTTCCAGGTATATATTATCATGTATCTCTCTCTCCTCCGCTCCAATGAGTACATGGTGGTAAATAATAATCACTGAGACGGTAACCTGGTATATTGAGAATAGGTAGTAGGAAGCCCAGCCTGCAGTCTTGTCCTGTCTGCCTGAGCGTACGTGTCTGACTGACTACTCCCTCACTGTGGGGCGTCTAGCAGGGTTTGAACTCTGCTGACCTGACAGTATTTGAAGACCGCGGCATCACGGCTAACGTATCTTTGAAGAGTTTTGAGAGTTTCTCTTCAAGCAGGCACTGGACAAGCACCTTAAGTCGGTACCTGACCAGCCAGGCTGTGGTTCGTACGTTGGACTGCGTGCGGCCAGCAGTAACAGCCTGACTGATTAGGCCCTGATCCACCATGAGGCCTGGTCACAGACCGGGCCGCGGGGGCGTTGACCCCCGGAACTCTCTCCAGGTAAACTCTCTGAGCCCGGCCATGGCCCAGGCTCGTATGTTGAATTATGCTGACAACACCTTCACGCAGGACGGGTTTTATGTATAAATAATTACCTATGTCAGCCAAAGCTAGCAGACTTCAGTAGTGCGATGAACGTATCGTCAAACACTACAATTATAAGTTTTTTATTATTATTATTATTATTTCAATGCATCGGCCGCATCCCACGGAGGCAGCGTGACCTAAAATTTAGTAATATATACAGGAGAAGGGGTTACTAGCCCCTTGCTCCCGGCATTTTAGTAGCCTCTCACGACACGCATGGCTTACGGAGGAAGAATTCTGTCCACTCTCCCCATGAAGTGGAAAAGAGATTGAGGTGGTGGTTGTAGCGCTGAATCCGTGGGTGTCATACACCCCGGGGAAATGTTCTAGTTTCTTGCAAGAAGAACAATCAGCCCACGTGAAGGTAATGGGTTCACCAACTACGGCAGTTTCAATGAATGGGAAAAGATATATGGAGGATTGGGGGGAGAAAAGTGTACAGCTGGAAAACTGGAATAATTAAAGGATATAAATAACGATGTGAAAATATACCCAAGACAGAACTCGCAACAATGACTTCAAGTTGTACAAGTATAAATTTAGAAAGGATATAGAGAAGTACTGGTTTAGCAAGAGTGTTGAAGATGAGTGGAAGAAAGTTGCAGGTAACGTTAGTCAGGCCACAACCTTGGATAGACAGATTTAAATATACTCATATAATGGACAGGTACACTAGTATGTGAAGGCTGGATCTGCTAAGCATGGGACAGTAGGCCTACTGTAGTGTCTCACGAAATCGTAATGACACGATTGCAAACAAACCATACCACGGGTGGGGTTAGAACCCGCGGTCAGAGTCTCAAAACTCCAGACCGTCGCGTTAACCACTGGTTACTGTAGTGTCCCTTCATCTCCTCTACGACAAGGTCCCAGACTATGATTAATCAGGTTATTGGTGCTATCGGCACGCAGTTCAGCGCAGGTACGTACGCACACTATCGACAAGTGCGTTTGACAACAGGTAACTAACCACTAGAGGTACTTAAGAATAAAGACAACACAAGAACGAGGTCTTTAAAACATATACTATATAAGCAAGATAAAAACTAAAACAAGTTATGTAGAACTTGGAAATTAACATTATAAGGGAGACTTGAGAAGGCAGACAACAGTCATGGCAGAACTTGCAAATTAGATGTTAAAACTAGTGGAGCCACGTGATGAAGTGGGACGGGAGTATATTTATACAAGTTGAAGAGTCATGATGAGTTAAACCTTCATCGGGTGAAGTTCCCCGCCATGAGTACACCTTTCCTACCAGGTGAAGAACTCTATCAAATATTGACAATTATGTTAATAACACACATACGTGTCTACTACTACAACATTTATTGAGACGTTTCCATCATATGAGCGAAACGTCTCACCATGTAGGTAAATATCCGAGCACTACACGTCTTATTTGCGACCTTGGACCACTTTGGTGGTAACATCAATGTATAATAACCAATGCTCAATTTTCTACATTAACTTTCTTTCGTTATTATCAACGTCATCATCTTAATACAATAAAAATTTATTTCTCTGTAAAGATTACAATGTGGGGTTTACATATGGGATATTGGTTACAATGTGTGACTTACATATTATACAATACTAATTACAAAGAGGGCCACTATCATGCCTAGGTATTTCTTGTAACGTTACAAATCATGTTTTTTTATGTTACATTACATAAACCCATAACAAATTATATTTAACTACAACTAAGCAAAATATAAGATGGCCCCCTACACGTCTGGCAACGTGGTGACGACGCAATACAAAACAAATCAGATTTATACGAAAATTTCTGACATGCACAGCACTAGCGTATTTGTAGTAGGAAAGAGTTTCCCCTCATTGGGAACTATGCCAATCCAATACAGAGAATGAGGACACAATATACAATACCGAAACAGTTCTGGGATCCTCTTCAGCAGAAGGGGATCGAAATATGTATACAGATCAATTAATCTTTCGAGTTTCTGGGCACTTAGGTATATATATATCGCCAAAAAATTTCGACAATAAAGTAACCAATTACCGACCGATAGCGCTTACGTCCAATATAAAAATATTTGAGAGGTGTTAAGAAACAAGACCGCCACCCACCTAGATACCCATCAGTTACACAGCCCAGGGCAACACGGGTTTAGAGCACGTCGCTCCTGCCTGTCTCAACTACTGGACTACTATAACAAGGTCTTATAGTATACAGTCGTATACGTAATGTAGCATAGTGTGTATAGCAGCTGGTTGTCAGGTGTGGCGTATATGGTTGGTAATATATGGTAAGAAGTGATATAACTCGACTGACGATACTTGATCGCTGTGTTCTGGTGGGAGGCACAATTAGTTCAGCCGAGAACCTGTACATCCTGAAACTGCTGGTATTCTGGTCGACTGTACTGCAATCACTGCTGACTTCAGACACAGCCGTCACAGCACGTCATACTTCTTAATGATCAATCTGGCGTCATCAAAAGTCGTAAGCTTTTCTCGCCTCTCTCTCTCTCTCTCAAGCGCTGGGAACTCAGCACAATTAAAATATTGTAATGTTTTCAGAAGATACAGCAGTCAACTCAACATTAAAGACTGCAGAATTTGAAGACATTTAGAGGAGTGGATGGCTTCCTTTGCACACACTGGGAAACGAGGCACACTGCTCATGTACTGAGTTTTATTAAAAAAACACAAAGGAAAAAAAAAAAAAAAACTGTACCAGGCAACGAAGTTGTGATCAGAACCCGTTACTAGACCTTCAGTACTTGATTACCTAACCTTCTGCCCTGCCTCACATGATCTGCTAGCCTAGCCTCACATGATCTGCTAGCCTAGCCTCACATGATCTGCTAGCCTAGCCTCACATGATCTGCTAGCCTAGCCTCACATGATCTGCTAGCCTAGCCTCACATGATCTGCTAGCCTAGCCTCACATGATCTGCTAGCCTAGCCTCACATGATCTGCTAGCCTAGCCTCACATGATCTGCTAGCCTAGCCTCACATGATCTGCTAGCCTAGTCTCACATGATCTGCTAGCCTAGCCTCACATGATCTGCTAGCCTAGTCTCACATGATCTGCTAGTCTAGCCTCACATGATCTGCTAGCCTAGCCTCACATGATCTGCTAGCCTAGCCTCACATGATCTGCTAGCCTAGTTTCACGTGATCTGCTAGCCTAGTCTCACGTGATCTGCTAGCCTAGCCTCACGTGTTCAGCTAGCCTAGCCTCACGTGATCTGCTAGCCTAGCATCACGTGTTCAGCTAGCCTAGCCTCACGTGATTCAGCCTGCCCACTGTTCAGCTAGCCTAGCCTCACGTGATCTGCTAGCCTAGCCTCACATGTTCAGCTAGCCTAGCCTCACGTGTTCAGCCTCACATGATCTGCTAGCCTAGCCTCACGTGTTCAGCAAGCCTCACATGATTAGCTAGCCTAGCCTCACATGATCTGCTAGCCTAGCCTCACTGTTCAGCAAGCCTCAATGATCGCAGTCTACCATGATCTGTTAGCCTAGCCTCACATGATCTGACGTTGTTAGCCTAGGCTGCTCGCCTACCCATGATCTGCTAGCCTAGCCGCACATGATCTGCTAGCCTAGCCGCACATGATCTGCTAGTCTAGCCTCATGTGTTCAGCCACTGAATAATAATGCGTAAATTCACTCCATCGCCCAAGTGCCAAAATATGTAAACAAGAGATGGTGAATCCCGACTTTTACTTGGACCACCACTGATATTCAAGAGAGCATATGCCCGGAGCCGTATACATAACATTACATTATATAATCTGTAAATTTTGATGAGATGGACCGGTAAGCCAGCGGAAGGCGTCGGTTAATGACTAAAGGCTGCAGTCTTCGCAACAGACACAACTTACTTAACAGTTAGAGGTTAATCATATTAAAACGTATGTCAGGAAACATTAGACCTGTTTGCTGATGACTGATATACCACCACCACGGTGATATATCTGTATATATACACACACTGGTATTTAGTGCTAACCGTGGAGACTCATAGCGTCGCAGGTGATAATATAGGTTTGAAGACAAATATTTGGATTTCTCCCCAAAGGCCGTTTGAATATTCCACTTCTACCCCACCTCTTATAAATGCACATTACAGATTTGTGTTTGGGAAAAGGACACCGTTTCGCTCTCCAGGAGCTTTGTCAAGCCGTTACATAGCGCCTTAACAAAGCTCCTGGAGAGCGAAACGTTGCCACAATAAAATGTCACATTAGTTACATGTGTCCATTTACCTAACATTTTGTCGGTAATTCTACCATTATTAATAATTACAGATTTAAGTATCAGTATATATATACACATATATCTTCCACTGTATAGATAAAAAAACTTTGGTATCTTTATTGCCAAAACGTTTCGCTGGTTTTACCCCTCCAGATGAAACGTATCAAGATACCCAGGTGCCTCCGCCAACTAGGGGCTGTAGCCCAGGGGCCTCCGCCAGCTAGGGGCTGTAGCCCAGGGGCCTCCGCCAGCTAGGGGCTGTAGCCCAGGGGCCTCCGCCAGCTAGGGGCTGTAGCCCAGGTGCCTCCGCCAACTAGGGGTTGTAGCCCAGGGGCCTCCGCCAGCTAGGGGCTGTAGCCCAGGGGCCTCCGCCAACTAGGGGTTGTAGCCCAGGGGCCTCCGCCAACTAGGGGTTGTAGCCCAGGGGCCTCCGCCAGCTAGGGGCTGTAGCCCAGGGGCCTCCGCCAGCTAGGGGCTGCTGCCCAGGGGCCTCCGCCAGCTAGGGGCTGCTGCCCAGGGGCCTCCGCCAGCTAGGGGCTGCAGCCCAGGGGCCTCCGCCAGCTAGGGGCTGTAGCCCAGGGGCCTCCGCCAGCTAGGGGCTGTAGCCCAGGGGCCTCCGCCAGCTAGGGGCTGCTGCCCAGGGGCCTCCGCCAGCTAGGGGCTGCTGCCCAGGGGCCTCCGCCAGCTAGGGCTGCAGCCCAGGGGCCTCCGCCAGCTAGGGCTGTAGCCCAGGGGCCTCCGCCAGCTAGGGGCTGTAGCCCAGGGGCCTCCGCCAGCTAGGGGCTGTAGCCCAGGGGCCTCCGCCAGCTAGGGGCTGTAGCCCAGGGGCCTCCGCCAGCTAGGGGCTGCTGCCCAGGGACCTCCACCAGCTGGATGGCCTCCAGAGATTAAGTGACAAGTATTCACAGTAACTGCTGTAAGTTTATAATTATATTACATTACGTATATGATGAACTGTTGACTGTGACTTTTTTTTCGTTTTGAAAATATCATTGGGGGCTCTCACAGTACCTGTAGCCCAGGGCCCTCACAGTACCTGTAGCCCAGGGCCCTCACAGTACCTGTAGCCCAGGGCTCTCACAGTACCTGTAGCCCAGGGCTCTCACAGTACCTGTAGCCCAGGGCTCTCACAGTACCTGTAGCCCAGGGCTCTCACAGTACCTGTAGCCCAGGGCCCTCACAGTACCTGTAGCCCAGGGCCCTCACAGTACCTGTAGCCCAGGGCTCTCACAGTACCTGTAGCCCAGGGCCCTCACAGTACCTGTAGCCCAGGGGCCTACAAAATCTTAATTTGGCTCTATACACATGTCTTGTTTTTTTATCTACACTCAGTAGGGTTGTTTGGTAAATGATGTTGTATGTAGTCAGCTGTTAAGCAATCAGCTGGTAGGGAGACAGCTATTAAGCAATCAGCTGGCAGGGAGTCAGTTGTTAAGCAATCAGCTGATAATAGATATAACTGTCTTATCTGGAGACCAGACTGAAGTACAATTCGTCTAGTCTTCCCCAGAATTAGCATATGACCCATTAAAACAATCTCCAGTTTCCAATCATAACATTATATGAGGAATGGAAGGAAATAAGGTTTGATCCGAGGTAGGCTAGGGTAGCTCCAATTCTCTGGATCAAGAACCCTTCGCCACCCTTCGAAGGGTGTGAGTATTATTATTGCTGTGAAACAAAGAATGGTGTTGGTGCCTTGGCTCAAGTTGTAGTGTTCTGGGTTCACACATGAAGAACCCGGGTTTGATCCAGGGACAACTGGAAACACTGGGCATGTTTGAAGAATTAGACACGTGCAACAACTGGGTTGGGTTTGGGTTTGAGAAGGACGTGCCGTGTACGTCAGACTCTGTACACCGTGTACGTCAGGCCCATACTGGAGTATGCATCACCAGTTTGGAACCCACACCTGGTCGATCACGTCAAGAAATTAGAGGAAGTGCAAAAGTTTGCAACGAGACTAGTCCCGGAGCTAAGAGGCATGTCGTACGAGGAGAGGTTAAGGGAAATCGACCTGACGACAATGGAGGACAGGAGAGAGGGGGGGGGACATGATAACGATATATAAAATACTGAGAGGAATTGACAAGGTGGACAGAGACAGGATGTTATAGAGATGGGACACAGCAACAAGGTGTCCCAACTAGAAGTTGAAGACTCAGATGAGTCACAGGGATGTTAGGAAGTATATATTCAGTTATAGAGTTGTCAGGAAGTGGAATAGTCTAGAGAGTGAAATAGTGGAGGCAGGATCCATACATAGGTTTAACAAGAGGTATGATAAAGCTCATGGGGCAGGGAGAGAGTGGATCTAGTAGCGACCAGTGAAGAGGCAGAGCCAGGAGCCATGACTCGACTCCTGGAACCACAATTAGGTGAGCGCGTGCACACACACTAGTGCAACATGGCAGTTGTTGTTCGTGCATCACGTGTGCCCACAATTAACATTTGTTCACAATGACAATTCTTGTTTATTCCACAATCGTCCACAACACAAGTGACACATGTTTACAATAACAATTGTTTATTGTTCAACACGTCAACAAAGCTAAGTGACATTTGACGCTTGGTTGGTATAACTTTTAAAGTGAAAAAAGTGCATTAACCTGCACTTTGCCATCATCTGTGGTTATTTGAGTGAGTATTTAAGTAAAACTGTATATATCAGCCAATTGTGCAGGCGAAACGTTTAGGCAATAAAGATAAATGGACTGTGGCAACGTTTCGTTCTCCAGGAGCTTTGTCAAGCCGTTACCAAAGCTCATGAAGTGCGAAACGTTGCCACAGTAAAATGTCACATTAATTGTACGTATACCTGGTGTGTGTTTCGGGGGAGAAACGCCCCCTCGGCCCGGTCTGTGACCAGGCCTCGCAGTGGATCAGGGCCTGATCAACCAGGCTGTTACTGTTAGCTGAACGCAAACCGACGTAGGAACCACAGCCCGGCTGGTCAGGTACTGACTTTAGGTGCCTGTCCAGCGCCTTCTTGAAGACAGCCAGGGGTCTACTGTTGTGTACATTTACCAAACAGTCTGTGGATAATTCTGGCATTATTACTAATAAAAGATACCCAAGTGGGGGCTCTGGTGGCTAAAGCTCTCGCTTCACACGGCGAATGTCAGGGTTCGATTCCCAGCCAGGGTAGAAACATTGGGCGTGTTTCTTTACATCTGTCTATGCTCATCCATCAGTAAAACGGGTACCTGGGAGTTAGTGGACTGGTGTGGGTCGCATCCTGGGACACTGACCTAATTTGTGGGAAGTGCTCAGCCTAACAAGCGGCTTTCTATATAGTAGTATGTCATTGATGTCAGCTATGGTCTGTATACCTTGTACTTGTAGTAAATAAAGTTATTATTATTAGTTTTGTACATGTGTCGTACTAATTATATATAAATCACAATGTAACTATCATATAGAATAGGGAAGTAGCACACTGTTGATACAATCAATTTTGCTAAAAAAGATCGTACAAGAGTACAGGTGATAGTGTAGTTGAATGCTTGATGGGAGGTGATGTGGGTGATGGGAGGTGATGTGGGTGATGGGAGGTGATGTGGGTGAAGGAGGCGAGTCAGTAGACTAATATAAGCAGCTGATAACTTTCTTGGCTAGAGGGAAAAGTTCACATGATTATTTTTGAGTTGAAATGGGCGAGCTGGGTATTTCCGCTGATATTTTTGGTGTTGAAATCCCATTTTATCACCCCGTCTTCCATAATTATATTATATTTATATAATGGGAGATAATTAAGACTTTTCCATAGTAAGGAGATGGGTAAATAAATGGTAGAATTAGCACAAAATGTTGGTTAAATGACATAGATGAAACTAATGTGACATTTTGGTGTCCCGTAGCTGGATCGCTAGCGCACTCACCTCACACACTGAGGTCCGGAGTTCGAATCTCCGGCTGGATAACATTAGGACGTGTTTCCATAAGACACCTGCTGTCCCTGTTCACCCGTCAGTATAAAATGGTTACCTGGGTGTTAGTGGACTGGTGTGGGTCGCATCCTGGGACAAAACTGACCTAATTTGCGGGAAATGCTCAGCATAACAAGCATCTTCTATAGAGTAGTATGTCATTGATGTCAGGTTGATACCACATTAGAGAAGGCTGACGAATAAAGACACCTGTTCAACACTTGGAAACGTTTCGCCAACCAGTGTTTTCCTCAGTACAACGTGTCGGTATTTTATACCATTTATTTCCACCCAGAACAATGATTGAAGATCAGTAGTAGTTTGAGGTAATCACGTTGACTCCAGACTCGTATACCTTTGAAGAGTTTCGAGAGTTTATCTACTCTCTGAGCCCGGCCATGGGCCAGGCTCGTCTGGTACTTGCCTGGTCAACCAGGCTGTTGCTGCTGGAGGCCCGTTGCCCCACATATCCACCACAGCCTGGTTGATCTGGCACCCGATGAAGATACATGTCCAGTTTCCTCTAGAAGGCTTCTACACTGGTTCCAGCGATGTTTCGGATATCTTCTGGTAAGATGTTGAATAGTCTGGGATCCCGGATGTTAATACAGTGATCCCGTATTGTCCCCACCGCACCCCTGCTCCTCACTGGGTTTATTTTACACTTTCTCCCATATCTCTCACTCCAGTATGTTGTTATGGCAGTGTGCAGATTTGGGACCAGGCCCTTAAGTACTTTCCAGGTATATATTATTATGTATCTCTCTCTCCTCCGCTCCAATGAGTACATGTTCAAGACTTGAAGGCGTTCCCAATAATTTAGATGTTTCAATGGCTCAATGTGACTGATTACCCCAAACTCTTTCCGTCGTGTTTGTTGGCACAATACCGTGACTGAAACAATACACACATATAGGAGAGAGGATCTTACCACAACGTTTCGCCCCGACTTGGACCATTTACAAAGTCACAGTGTGACTTTGTGTGAGTTATTTGTGTATACTCGCTGTTATGCATGAAGGGTAACACATCTAACCATATACTACTACAAAAAATGTATCAATAATAGTAACAAATTTTAGTTTGTGTCACAGGTGTATTGACATGCAGATATATCTAGTGACGCTATTAATAAAAGTTTGAATTGAGTGTGAAGATCAGTTCAGCTCGGGAAGAACATGTGAGGGCCAATGTCATGAGACAAGCCTTGTCACCCTGCCAAGCATCATGCTGCTGCTGCTGCTGCTGCTGCTGCTGCTGCTGCTGCTGCTGCTGCTGCTGCTGCTGCACACAACCCCATGTGATAATATCAGACGCACCTCACCACCACCACCCCTTTCTTTCAACTAGTGGGCTGCGCCTCACCTTTTGACAGTATATAAGTTTGCATGCTGAAGAACTCAACACGTGTGCAACATCTGGGTGTCTTTATCTGTAGACGTTTCGCCATCCTGTGGCTTTATCAATACAAGGACATAATGTAAAGAAGTATTTATGAAAGATGGGAACAGGCCTACTGCAGTGTTCCTCCTTTCTTTTGTTATGTTCTTATGAAGTAATCAGTCCCTTAGGGACTGATTACCTCAGAGATTGTATATTATTTGTGTACGTCTCCGTCCATACTATGGAGCAAAACTCTTCTGCAGGCTGAGGGAGTAACAACCTCAAAACTACGTCTTCAAGAGTGATGGATTGATTGCATCGTCTTCACGTCTATACTGCCTCTATTAACTCTTCTGTACTCGACTGAAGAAGCCTACTGTGTAGGCGAAACCTTTCAGAATAAGGATATCTAAGTGTTGCACATGTGTCTTTCTTAACAGTATTGTATATTATTATCATATACGCTCA
Organism: Cherax destructor; assembly: GCA_009830355.1. Lineage (NCBI taxonomy): Eukaryota > Metazoa > Arthropoda > Malacostraca > Decapoda > Parastacidae > Cherax > Cherax destructor. The sequence continues at coordinate 280,652 of WNWK01001304.1, forward strand.
ACACCACATTCATCACTACCCCCCCACCTGTCCTCTGCATCACTACCCCCACCTGTCCTCTGCATCACTACCCCCCCACCTGTCCTCTGCATCACTACCCCCCCCCCACCTGTCCTCTGCATCACTACCCCCCCCACCTGTCCTCTGCATCACTACCCCCCCCACCTGTCCTCTGCATCACTACCCCCCCACCTGTCCTATTAATCACTACCCCCACCTGTCCTCTGCATCACTACCCCCCACCTGTCCTCTGCATCACTACCCCCCCACCTGTCCTCTGCATCACCACCACTTCATCACACACTGGGACATCATGGAGTCTCGCTTCAGAGGACATCTCCACAACCTTCTTTACTTCTACTAACCCGTCCCTTAGGTATGACTACGGTGATCTTCACACCAACTCCAAGGCTGAGCGACTGATTACCTCATCTTTTGTATATAGTTCTACTGTCTTCAAATTATGTCCTAGAATTTCTAATGATAAAGCCACTGGAGGGCGAAACGTCTACATTAAAGATACCCAGATGTTGCACATGTGTCTAATTTTCACCACCACCATCTCGACCTCTTACCCCAATCAACATGACTACCATCCCCCCACCACCACCATGAAGGTAATATAAAGAGGCCAAGGGCAGCACAATATAAGGCATCCTTGGACTACCTGTGTTACCCTGTTGTATAAGGCGCACACAATCACACTTATCCTAACACAGGTCACAGCCTCTAATATGATTCCTTAATCATGACACAAACGGACACAATTTCATCATTTTATTATAGTCGTTCTAATTATTATTATTATTATAGTCATAAGTAAGGAGGAACAAAACAGCAGGCCTACTGGCCTATATAAGGCAGATCCTTCTCTAAACCAGCCATTCCCACCCACTCGTATAACATTTCCCAAAGCTACCAGGAATTAATGTCAATACCTCAGGTACTGAGAAATGGTCTTGTCATACCGACAAGACGTGGAAAGAAGACACTTATATACAGTTGATGAGCGGAACAGTCTGCCTAGTACGGGTATTTAAGATCAAACCTTGGCCTTGCATTTGACTGTCATTATAAAAGGCGTTGAAAATTATGTTGGGCAAATATTCTGTTAGTGGGATGGATTATGAAGGACCTGCCTAGTATGGGCCAACAGGCCTGTTCCAATGTTCCTCCTTTCTTGTTCTTATCAAACGTTTCGCCACTTTTTTCTGCATTGGACTGAAGAAGCCACTGAGTGGCGAAACGTTTCCATAATAAAGACACCCAGATGTTGCACATGTTGCATATCAAGCGGCCACCACGACCTTCATGTATACCTCAGAGCAGAGTCTGACATCTACACAAAAACTTAAGAATGGGGAAACACTGCGCAGGTTAACACAAACGTGCAATATGTTAAGTAAAAGGACACAAATGCAACTAATGTGACATTTTATTGTGGCAACGTTTCGCTCTCCAGGAGCTTTCTCAAGCCACAATAAATGTCACATTAGTTGCATTTGTGTCCTTTTACTTAACATATTGTGGGTAATTCTACCAATATTATACAAACGTGCAACAGTTGGTTATCTTTATTGATGAAACGTTTCGCCCATAGTAGTAGGCGATGTAATCAGTACATCAATCTTGAAAAGATGTAATCAGCCCACCAATCTTTTCAAGACTGGTGGACTGATTACATCTTTTCGACTAAAGGCTGAGGGACTGATCACCTCAAACTCCTTCTGATCTTCACCATTCTTCTTTGTATAGGACTGATGAAGCCAGTGTGTGGCGAAACATTTAATTCACCAGTAATGGAGATAATGGTATAAAATACCGACACGATGGGAAAATAAACACAAAAGCAGTATAATGCGCGAAACGTAGTCCATAAAGAATAGCATTATACGGCATCTGTGTTTATTTTTCCTTCGTCGGTTCTTACGTTATTACTTGACCTGTCACGTGTTTTGGGTAAAAGGACACTACTAATGTGACATTTTGTGGCAACGTTTCGTTCACCAGGAGCTTTGTCAAGCCCTTACAAACAATACATTAAGTAAAATCTCCTGGAGAGCGTAACGTTGCAACAATGTCACATTAGTTGCACTTGTGTCCTTGTACTTAAGATATTGTAAGAGGTAATTCTACCAACAAGTCATATATTTGTCTAACCTACAGTATTTTGAAGGCTGTGACCTTACATGACCTTACTTGGTACACAGTTACACTCAGTCACTATTCCCGAAGGTGCAACGTTTGGCCGCGGGAGACGGTGACCCACAATTGTCAAGGTATAACCTTCAGGTTTGTGATCAATGGTTTTGAAAACCCACACTTATGCAACATATGGGAATCTTTATTGAAGTAACGTTTAGCCACACAGTGGCTTCATCAGTCCTATGGTGAAGATCAGGAGGAGTATGAGATGATCAGACCCTCAGCCTGGAGTCGAAGTCATCAGTCCATCAATGTGATCAAGACCCTCAGCCTGGTGTTGAAGTAATCAGTCCAGCATCAAGGAACCGACCATAAAAGGACAAGTTTACAGTTGTAGCCAGAGAAGGACACTGGGGAAGGTGAACCAGTATACACACTTATGAATCTGAGTAAACTACACACTATAAATATCTTAAGCAAGTCACTCTCAGCAATTTCCACATACCTCTAAGTTATTTCCTCCTTCACAACTTCACCCATCAAATACCCACAATAGTTTCCCTTCCTTGGCAACGGAAACACTATTTTTCCTAAATTATTAAAATCACTTTCTTTCCTAAATTATTAAATACACCTTTTCCTAAATCATTATCAATATTTTCCCCAAAGAATATCAATAGTTTTCCCCAGAGGATTATCAATAGTTTTCCCCAGAGGATTATCAATATTTTCCCCAGAGAATTATCAATACTTTTCCCCAGAGGATTATCAATACTTTTCCCCAGAGGATTATCAATACTTTTCCCCAGAGGATTATCAATACTTTTCCCCAGAGGAATAATTTTCCCTAGAGGATTATCAATAATTTTCTCCAGACGATTATTAATAATTTTCTCCAGAGGATTATCAATAATTTTCCCCAAAGAATTATCAACACTTTTCCCCAAAAGATTATCAATACTTTTCCCCAAAGAATTATCAACAATTTTCCCCAAAGAATTATCAACAATTTTCCCCAAAATATTATCAATATTTTTCCCCAAAAGATTATCAATACTTTGTTAGTGGACTCCTATCCCTATCAGAAGCAAATGCCATGTTTGGAGCATTTACAGAAACACATACAAGGAATGTTTTGGACGGAGAGATTCAGATAGAAAACTATAACATGTATAGATGTGATAGAATTAATAGGTCACAGGGAGGAGTAGGACTCTATATAAAAGATACTCTCTGTTGCACAGAAGTTTTGAACGCTACGAATGATATAGTAGAAATCCTCGGCATTAAAGTGGAAAATAAGAATCTAGTAATTATCCTAGTATACAAACCACCATCAGCAACTGCGGAGGAATTCACAGAGCAGTTAAAGAAGATAGATAGCTATCTGGATAGGCTAGAGAATCCCACCCCAAACATTTTAATCCTTGGAGATTTTAATCTCCCTCATGTAAAATGGAAGATGAGGCACCATGTTATACCAGAAATAACTTCTGGAAGCACCCTGGCTCAACAGGCACATACCAGGGAACTAATGAGGCTTTGTGAAAAGTACTCACTAAACCAACAGATAATTGATCCCACTAGAAATGAAAATACCCTGGATTTGATATTCACAAACAACGAGGAATTAATCAGAGACATAACAGTTACAAAAACAATATACTCTGATCATAACATCATAGAAGTTCAAACTAGTATTAACTCAGGGTTAGGGAACTGCGACACTAATGTTAGAGACGGAATGTTCAGTAAGTTTAATTTTAATAACCATAGAATTGACTGGGAAAAAATAAACCAAGAGCTATCAGACATATCATGGGAATCAGACATGAGCACCCTAAATCCCCACCAGTGCCTAGAGAAGCTGAATACAGAAGCATACAAGGTATGTATGAAACACGTACCATTGAGGAAACCCCGAAGAAGATCAGATATAGAGAGAGAGCGTAGGAGATGGTACAGGAGAAGAAAACGGGTTACTGAATTGCTGAAAAACACAGTTATGTTGCAACAGAAGAGAGATAGCCTTAACCGAGAGATCACGGAATTAGAGCACAAACTTAAGATGTCATACCTGACAGAAGAAGTACAAAGGGAACAAAGAGCCATACAGGATATTGCAAGAAACCCAAAATATTTCTACTCCTATGCAAAATCCAAGCTAAGAACTACCTGTAGAATTGGACCATTATTGAGAGGAGATTCGTATACGGACGATGAACAGGAAATGAGTGAAATTCTAAAAGAACAGTATGAGTCAGTGTTCAGCAACCCACTAAATGACAGCAAGGTAGAAAATGCAGAAATATTTTCACTCCAGCAGAAGGCGCGCAGACCACCTAACCGACATTAGTACAAATCCCATAGATTTCGAAAACGAAATGGCCAACATGCCCACTCACTCAGCACCTGGACCAGATTCATGGAATGCTTTATTTATAAAGCAGTGCAAAGTACCATTAGCAAGAGCCCTTAGTATTCTGTGGAGAAAGAGCTTAGATCTAGGTGAAATACCGGAGGCCTTAAAGAGTGCAGACATAGCTCCTTTGCATAAGGGAGGTAGTAGAGCACTAGCTAAAAATTACAGACCAGTAGCCCTCACTTCTCACATCATAAAAATCTTTGAAAGAGTGATGACGGCAGATTACAAAGTTCATGGACCAGCACAACCAACATAACCCGAACCAGCATGGCTTTAGAGCGGGTCGATCATGCCTGTCACAGCTGCTGAACCATTATGACAGAATTACGGAGGCATTGGAGGACGACCAAAACGCAGATGTGATTTACACAGATTTTGCAAAGGCGTTTGACAAATGCGATCATGGAGTGATAGCGCACAAAATGAGGGCCATAGGCATTACGGGGAAGGTAGGCAGATGGATTTTTGAGTTCCTAACACAAAGAACACAAAATGTAGTAGTGAACAGGGCAAGATCCAGCATCAGCGAGGTCAAAAGCTCAGTGCCCCAAGGCACTGTCCTGGCACCTCTGCTGTTTCTCATCCTCATAGCAGACATAGATAAAAACACCCAGCACACTTTTGTATCATCATTTGCAGATGACACTAAAATAAGCATGAAAGTCACTACGGTAGAGGACACTGAAAAATTACAGGAGGACATAAGCAGGGTCTTCCAATGGGCAGTGGAGAACAACATGACGTTCAATGGTGATAAGTTTCAGCTGCTTAGGTATGGAAAAAATGAAGAACTCAAAAGGAACACTATATACAAAACGCAAGAGGGTCACCACATAGAACGAAAGGAACACGTAAAGGACTTGGGAATAATTATGTCTGCTGATCTGTCGTTTAAAGACCATAACAAGACAAAGATCACAACAGCCAGGAAGATGACGGGTGGGTATTGAGAACTTTCAAAACAAGGGAAATAATGCCGATGGTGACACTATTCAAATCGCTAGTGCTCCCTCACTTAGAATACTGCTCAGTGCTGACGGCCCCGTTCAGGGCAGGAGAAATATCAGAGCTGGAACAAATCCAGAGATCGTTTACGGCTCACATTGAGCCATTGAAACATCTAAATTATTGGGAACGCCTTCAAGTCTTGAACATGTACTCATTGGAGCGGAGGAGAGAGAGATACATGATAATATATACATGGAAAGTACTTGAGGGCCTGGTCCCAAATCTGCACACTGCCATAACAACATACTGGAGTGAGAGATATGGGAGAAAGTGTAAAATAAACCCAGTGAGGAGCAGGGGTGCGGTGGGGACAATACGGGAGCACTGTATTAACATCCGGGGTCCCAGACTATTCAACATCTTACCAGAAGATATCCGAAACACGGCTGGAACCAGTGTAGAAGCCTTCAAGAGGAAACTGGACAAATATCTTCACCAGGTGCCAGATCAACCAGGCTGTGATGGATATGTGGGGCAGCGGGCCTCCAGCAGCAACAGCCTGGTTGACCAGGCAAGCACCAGACGAGCCTGGCCCATGGCCGGGCTCAGAGAGTAGATACTCTCGAAACTCTTCAAAGGTATATCAAAGGTAATTATCAACAATTTTCCCCAAAGAATTATCAACACTTTTCCCCAAGATTATCAATACTTTTCCCCAAAGAATTATCAACAATTTTCCCCAAAATATTATCAATACTTTTCCCCAAAAGATTATCAATACTTTTCCCCAAAAGATTATCAATACTTTTCCCCAAAGAATTATCAACAATTTTCCCCAAAGAATTATCAACACTTTTCCCCAAGATTATCAATACTTTTCCCCAAAGAATTATCAACAATTTTCCCCAAAATATTATCAATACTTTTCCCCAAAAGATTATCAATACTTTTCCCCAAAAGATTATCAATACTTTTCCCCAAAGAATTATCAACAATTTTCCCCAAAATATTATCAATACTTTTCCCCAAAAGATTATCAATACTTTTCCCCAAAGAATTATCAACAATTTTCCCAAAAGATTATCAATACTTTCCTTAAAAAAAATTGTCAGTACTTTTATTAAAAGAATTACCAATATTATTATTATTATTACAGTCAAGGGGAAGCACTAAACTCTCATTTGAGAAGATAAAGAGGAACACTGCAGCAGGCCTACTGGCCCATACTAGGCAGGTCCTTCTCAAACCAAAACTAACCATTCATCTACATTTCATAACCTTGGAAAAATAAACACATAAGCAGTATAATGTGATCCTTTATTGACAACGTTTCGCCCACACAGTGGGCTTTATCGAGTCACAAACAGATGTTTGTACAAGAATGGTATACAATACCGACAATATGAAATAAAGACACATGTCCAACATCTGGGTATCTTTATTGTAAACGTTTCGCCATCCAGTGGCTTTATCAATATCTGTCTGTGACTTGATAAAGCCCACTGTGTGGGCGAAACGTTGTCAATAAAGGATCACATTATACAGCTTATGTGTTTATTTTTCCATTGTGTCTGTATTTTATACCATTTATTTCCATTATTTCACAACCTTGTTGACTCGTGTTCAAAGTCCCACTTAATTATATTCATGTTGAAAATGGTATAAAATACCGACAAGTTGATACGTAACCCAACAATTGCACACGTAAATGAGACTTATGCAACATTTGGGTATAGTGAAGAGGCGGGGCCAAGAGCTATGAATCGACCCCTGCAACCACAATTAGGTGAGTACTGTTGAGTATGCGCGCGCGCACACAATCTATTCTAGAACAGTTAAATTCACTGGATCGAACAAGAACAATATGCAAAACAACCACGTGGGGAGTTGAATGATAGCTCTAGGCCTTTCTTGTTGCAATCAGCACAACAGGAGCCTGCAATGTTGCAGAAAATTGGTGGTCCAAGCTGATACAATCACAGGAAGCGCCTTTGCAAAGGCATTTCCTGTGATAGTATCTGCTTGGCCCACCACCTTCTGCAACAATGCAAGCTCCTGATGTGTTGATTTGCAACACGAAAGGCCTAAAGCCATTCAACTCCCCCCCCCCATGTGCGGGTTATAAACCATACCACGGGTGGGGTTAGAACCCGCGATCAGTCTCAAAACTCCAGACCGTCGCGTTAGCCACTGGGCCAGCTGGCTAACGCGGGTTCTAACCCCACCCGTGGTATGGTTTGTTTGCAATCGTGTCATTACGATTTCGTGAGTTGTGCGGGTTATGTGTGTATTGTATATTCACTGGATCAAGAGCCCTCCCCTCGCATCAAGGCGAAACGTTTCGGAATAAGGACCTGCCTTGTGTTCCTTCATTCTTATAAATAAAGATACCTAACTACTGTACACATGTCTTATCAAGCTCCCATGAAGACCGGCTGCAGCTGACTCACCTGTCTTGTTCGCTGTTGCTGTGGGGTATGCTGGGCATGTTGGGCATAAATATGAGACCACATTGTTTGCGGGCGCAGACCTCAGCTGACCCATACACCATGACCAGGGCGCCCACCGCCCCACGGCCGCCCATGCTGGATGATGCCACCCGCGCCGCCCCGACACTGTGGTGGGTGAGTGTCGACACTCCAGGGTGAAGCCGAGTGTCACTTAGGTGCTCTGTGGATGATCTGTCTGAGAATCTGCTGTGTGGGTCGCCCATGGGGTGAGTGCGGGTGGTGAGGGCGGTATGGGCGGTGAGACCATAGTGTGGGTCCCGGGTTCGTAATGGGTCGGGGAAGCTCATCGTGTGCGTGTAAGCTTCACAAAGCTTTGATCTCACAAAGCTTATCAAAATATTAGATGGTCTGGTCTTCAACGGCTTCCCCTATCAAGTGAAAGCCTCTCTTGCTGGGCAGTTCTTGTTAAATATATCAACAATTAAACTAATAATACTATATAGACTAGCGGACGGAAGTAACGGATATTATTTCCCCAGCACTACACGTTGTTGATATAAAATACAAGAGCGCAACCCCACGCACATCCAACCTTCACTAGTGTACAACCCGCACTGATTACTTCTCTCAAGTCAACTTTCCTGATGAAGCCTCGCAACTCAGCCCCGAGTTGCCAACTAATCCTTACTTTAAAGTAATATACCCATTATCAACAATTAGGCTTACTTTGTTAAGTAGTTGAATGAGAAAAGGTTTAAAATAGCTGGTTAGTGAAGGTTTTTGAAGGGAATGTATTAAGGGAGAAGCGTAGTGGTAGAAAGACAGGGCGAGCATCGCCGTGACGTCAGTGATCAGCTGTGCGGCCAGCATGATGCAACAGCAGCAGCCGGTAACGCCATTCTGACATACAACATACTCTTCTCACTCTTACTCATTCTCAGTACTCATGAATAATAAACATGTGGATTATGGGGAAGAAGACATATACAGTTCAGGGCATTTCGCCACTAGTGGCGAAACGTTTCCTGCAGCTTCGGACCTCCCCCACATCAGCTCCCGACCTTTCTCAACAAAAATATTAGATCAATGGACACAGAGGAAACTAATGTGGCAAAGTTTCGCTCTCCAGGGGCTTGACAGCTCCTGGAGCGCTAAGACCTGGAGTAGCTTTAAAATGAAACTGGACAAATATATGATTGGGAGGGGCTGGGTTTGCTTGGTGTCTGGGATACCTTTGGGAAGATGTTGGACGAATACGTGGGTGGTTTTGATAAGGACTTGCCTTCTTTGGGCCAGTAGGCCTGCTGCAGTGTTCCTCCATTCTTGTGAAACATTGCCACAATAAAATGTCACATTAGCTGCATTTGTCTCCATCGACCTATGGACTGATTACTTCGACTCCAAGAGGAGGACTGATTACCTCAAACTCCTTCTGATCCTGGAAAAATGAACACATAGCAGTATAATGTGATCCTTTACTGACAACGTTTCGCCCACACAGTGGGCTTTATCGAGTCAAACAGATCTACCTGGATAAAAGATACAAGAGTATTTATAGGATTTAGTCAGGTGGAGAATGCTGAGTAAGGTTTAGAAAGTTGCATGTCTTCAAAGTAGGGTGATGGAGTCTTAAACCTTGGGTAGCTTATTTAAAAAGAGATTGGACAAGTATATGGGTAGACCTTCTGCAGTGTTCCATTCTTAAGTTCTATGTGGGAAAGCGATGAAGAAGTTTCTTGGTTCAGCTATGTTGTAGAAGCCATTGTTCTGGTTGAAGTTGTTGGATATACAGATAAGTGATGATTCTAGGATTCTTCGGTATTGAGTGTTGTCTTCTCTGGCGTCGGTATTTTATACCATTTATTTCCACTGCATATGTCTTACTTATCAACGTGTCGTTTTAATATTCACTCGCCTGGTGTAATCTGCAGGGCGGGCAAAACGTTTTGCCAATAAGTATTCCTGGTATTGCCATGTCTTACTGTTAAGCTAAATGAGGACATGAAAGAGCTACAGCTTCTCTGAAACGAGCATTTTCCTTATGTGTGGGTGAGACTCCGGACTCTTACGCGGGTTTTCCCAACTTGGCGGGCAAGATCAGGGTGCCCAGGGTAATAACCTTGATGAATAAGACCGTTGCAACATCTGGATACCTTTATTGCACAAGCGTTTCGCCTGGAAACGTTTCAACAATAAACATACCCAACTGTCCCACAAGTGTCTTAGTTCATAAGAACATGGATTGAGAAGGACCTGCCTAGTATGGGCCAACAGGCCTGCTGCAGTGTTCCTCCTTTCTTAAGAACATAAGAAGGAACAATGCCTACTGGCCCATGCGAGGCAGGTCCAAGTCTCCCACCGGCTTAAGCCAATGCTTCTTTGTTAACATGCTTATGTTAATATGCTGCTTTATAAATAATGGACAGAAGCCAACCCTAGCTGCCTCCGAGAAAACTGTACGTGGATAAATACACGAGTCAGAGGGGTTGGACTTGCACGTGAGTGAATGGAGTTGTTAGGGTTTAGTGCTTGGGAAGCGTTTATTCTGTTATTGGGTTGGATTTGTGAAGGATGTGCCTAGTATGGGCCAACAGGCCTGCTGCAGTATTCCTCCTTTCTTATGTTAACAAACAAACGCTTCCCAAGCACTAAGCCCTAACAACTCCATTCACTCACGTGCAAGTCCAACCCCTCTCATGTATTTATCCACGTACAGTTTTCTCGGAGGCAGCTAGGGCTGGCTTCTGTCAATTATTTATAAAGCAGCGTTTCCAGGACCAGACCTGAATTATGCAAACAGTTGCTTTCCTAGATTTTCTACGATACAGCTACGTGTCGACTATCTCGCTCCGAAAACTACACTTCCCCACTCATATAACTCTCACACTCGTGTTTTGCATTTCAATGTTGCCCTCGTTGAGTGGTTAATACAAGGTGCTGCTCTTATTATTAAAGCTACCTCAGAACTAAGGTTAAGTAATGCCACTAACCTGCACAACATTTAAAAGGGTTATCAAAACTTAGTGCTTGTAGATCTCAATCAAGACAAATGTAGTATAGTGCGATCCTTATTGACATAGAAAAAATAGAAAAGAACCAAATGAAACGTAACTTACCCTTATCCAACGAACCAAATAAACTAAACAGTATTTATCCTCGATGAAGAATTAAGACATAATATCTGGGTATATTTATATAAGAACATAAGAAAGGAGGAACACTGCAGCAGGCCTATTGGCCCATACTAGGCAGGTCCTTCACAATCAATCCCACCAACAGAGCATTTGCTCAACCCAATTTTCAATGCTACCCAACAAATAAGCTTTGATAATTCTATTTACTCATGTGCAAGTCCCACTCAAATCCAACCCCTCTCACTCATGAATTTATCCAACCTAAATTTGAAACTACCCAAGTTCATGTCATAAATGGTTTTGAAAACCGACCATTTATCACTGTCAGCCACTGCAACATCATGGCATCTTGATACAAGAAATTCTTCAACACTTGTCCAACCTTTGGACGAAGACCTACTTCGACTAGTGGATGGTACCACTATGACCCCGCCTCCTCCTGCTTCGCCTCACCTGACTACAGTATATAAGCCACCTCTACGGCCCTGTGCTGTACTTTCTACAAGATTGAACACATCGACTCCAGGCCGAGGGACTGATTACGTCAAACTCCTCCTCCTCTCCTTACACCGTTCTGCTTTGTATTGGATGAAGCCACTGTGTGGCAAAACGTTTCCTTAATAAAGATTCCTATATGCTGCATAAGTGTCTCAATCTTCTATCCAAGGTCCTACCGGGTTCTCTCTTGGAGAGATATCCTCAAGACTTTATTTATATCCCCTTTGTTAATAACCATTTTCCACTTGTATACCTCGATCATGTCTCCCCTCATTCTTCGTCTTACAAGTGAATGTAACTTAAGGGTCTTCAATCTTTCTTCATACGGAAGATTTCTATTTTTTTATTAACACATCAGCCGATTCCCACCAAGGCAGGGTAACCCGAAAAAGAAAAACTTTCACCATCATTCACTCCATCACTCTTGCCAGAGGGGTGCTTTACACTACAGTTATAAAACTGCAACATTACCATTTGTCTCCATTCACTCCTATCAAATACACTCACACATGCTTGCTGGAAGTCCAAGCCCCTCGCACACAAAACCTCCTTTACCCCCTCCCTCCAACCTTTCCTAGGCCGACCCCTACCCCGCCTTCCCTCCACTACAGATTTATACACTCGAAGTCATTCTGTCTCGTTCCATTCTCTCTACATGTTCGAACCACCTCAATAACCCTTCCTCAGCTCTCTGGATAATAGTTTTGGTAATCCCGCACCTCCTCCTAATTCTCTGCATTATATTCACACCACACATTGACCTCAGACATGACATCTCCACTGCCTCCAGCCTTCTCCTCATTGCAACATTCATCACCCATGCTTCACACCCATATAAGAGTGTTGGTTTAACTATACTCTCATACATTCCCCTCTTTACTTCCATGGACAAAGTTCTTTGTCTCCACAGACTCTGAAGTGCTCCACTCACCCTTTTCCCCTCATCAATTCTATGATTCACCTCATCCTTTATAGACCCCTCTGCTGACATGTCCACTCCCAAATATCTGAATACATTCACCTCCTCCATACTCTCTGCCTCCAATCTGATATCCAATCTTTCGTCACCTAATCTTTTTATCTTCATCACCTTACTCTTTCCTATATTCACTTTCAATTTTCTTCTTTTACACACCCTACCAAATTCATCCACCAACCTCTGCAACTTCTCTTCAGAATCTCCCAAAAGCACAGTGCCATCAGCAAAAAGCAACTGTGACAACTCCCACTTTGTAGACGAATGGTTCAGAAAAAACCGACAAGTTGATAATATGCAACACTTGGGTATCTTTATTGTAGAAACGTTTCGCCACACAGTGGCTTCATCAGTCCAATACAAAGTAGAAAGTTGTAAGGAGAGGAGGAGTTTGAGGTAATCAGTCCCTTGGCCTGGAGTCGATGTGTTCAATCCATCAATCTGGTAATAATTACAGCATAGGTTGTTGTTGTTGTATGTTCGCCGGTACATCCGGCCCGGGTCTTCTCCAAATGGTGACCCGGCATTGGCCCCCTGGGTAGAGGGAGTCGGTCATCTTCTTTCTTTCTTGCTGTGGCTCCCCATGATGGGGAGTGTCTTCTGACGTTGCATCTTCATCAGCAGATCTTTGTACTTCAGGCTGTGGTTCTACCTACATAGGAAGAAGAAGGATGGGGATAAGAAAGAAGGAAGTGAGAGAAAGAATAGCTGTAGTGGGTAGTCTTGGACGTCGTCGGGGTACTCCGGCGTCGTCATCGAGGGGGCGGGTAGGTGGCTAGGACTGGGAGCAGTGTCTCCAAGTCATGGGTGGCCAGGTAAACCAGCCGGGCTGCTTTGTCCTCGCGGGTCAGATCCCCAGGTGCCATCGGGAAGTGCCTGCGGCGGATGGACGTCATCGCAGGACAGCCAAGCATGTAGTGAACTAGAGGCTTGGAACCATCCGGTCGCAGTGGCGGCAAAGCTCCTCACTCATGCGTCTCGATGAGGCGCTTTGCAGTAGGTAGCCGAGGCGCAGGCGGTGGATGCTGACTTGCAGCTCCCTGTTCAGTTTCCTCATGTTTTGTGGGGGCTCCCTACGTGAAACTCTGTCATACCAGTGCAGGCTCCGAGATGCTCCCGGTGCTGGTAGTGGGCGTCTGGCTGCTGAAGCTGCCCCAAGGTGCACCTGCCTGCGGCTAATGGCAATTGTAGTCGCAGGTTGGGCCGCAAGTGTGGCAGACTTAGGCCCATCCGCCACATCATTCCCAGCAAGGTCGATGTAGCTTGGTATCCAATTGATTGTTGCTTGCCGGCCATGCTCGTCAAGTGAGTGTAGGTCTTTCTGATGGGGGGGGAGGAGCCGGGGTGTTTTCCTTGGGCCCCTATGCATGATGGCCTCCCTTCCCCTGGAGTCGACGTGGATGACTGGGGGTTGGTGGTGTTCCCAGGAGCGCATGTTGATGACCCCCTGGATGGCATGGAGTTCTGACTGTAGGATGCTGCAGTGGTCTGGGAGGCGCCAGCCGGCTGTTAGGGGAGGGGATATATCCCCGAACCAGTGCGGCTGGCCTCAGGGCTCCTTTATCCATCAGTGTAGTACACTGCACACCCGGGATGCCCGCTGCAGTAATGCTTGCAGCTGCCCACCGCTGCAGCACGCGGGTGTGGACAGTGACGCTTGCTGGCTGGCAGGTTTGCAAGGTGGATTATGACAGGTTCTGACCATGGCGGTGGCATGGTGTACCCATCGACTGGCGGGCGCAACCCCTTTTCCTCGAGGAGGGCAGGGCAGGAGCTCCTTTGTCACCCGCAGCCAACAACCATAGCGGACGGCCCCCAAGTGCCCACTGACGGTCAAGGTGGTCTCTCAGCAGGCGCTCACTGCCCGGTAGCTGGACAAATTTGGCCAACCTCCTGGCAGCAACGAGGCATCCTGTCACTTAGGGGCTGCAGGGGCCCCTGTTCAGAGTCACTGTGTTGGTCCAGCCCGGGGCCCCAGCATGACCCGAGCCGCAGCATTTTGTACAACGCTGAGGCGCTTGAGGCATGAGGGATGGAATGGGGGTGATGCACCATAGTCGACAGGAGGCACCGCCTGCACATAGAACATCCGGAGAATATCATGGCTGGCACCAGTCCTAGGGATTGGCCATGGCACGCATGGCCGTGGGTTGCATGGCACGCCCCTGACATACTCTGCCTGCTTGGGAAGGAGAGTCGGCTGTCAATCCATATACCAAGATACTGGAACTGCTGACCCAGTCCAGGTTGATGTCTGAGATCTTCAGCCGGTATCAGGCACCGGGGGGGAAAGATCGGGGCCTTTTGGACTTGTCAGCTGAGATCTTGGGCCAAGGCGGGGCAGGTGGATTAGCAGGCTGAGGCCCGGGGGGTTTCCCAACAGTTGGGGGCCCCCCCCGGGCAATGAGTAGGTCATGCTAGCTGAGCAGCGGGTCCCCTACAGCATGGGGGAATGGGGTTCCTTATATACTGTAGACAGGTGAGGTAAAACAGGAGGAGGGGGTCAAGTGGTACCATCCACTAATAAAATGGGTTTTTTCCAAAGGTTGGACAAGTGTTGAAGAATTCATTTTATCAAGATCCCAAGATGTTTTGTCAGACAGGGGGTAGACAATGGTTAGAAAAACCCGTTGATAAATTAGACACATAGCAACACTTGGGTATCTTTATCATCGACTCCGGCCGAGGGACTGATTACCTAAACCCCCTCCTTACAACTTTTTCTTTGTATTGGGGTGATAAAGCCACGGTGGCAAACGTTTTTCCCAATAAAGAATAAGTGTTGCATATGTGTCTAATTTATCAACTCCCACTTTGTATTTGATTCTTTATCTTTAACCCCACACCTCTTGCCAAGACCCCCCCTATTCACTTTCTTACAACCCCATCTATAAATATACTGAACAAACGGGACATCACACATCCTTGTCTAAGGCCCACTTTTTTGGGAAATAGTCCCCCCCTCCTACACACTCTAACCTGAGCCTCACTATCTACCTGAACAGTTTTTTTGGCATTTTAAAAAACCGGCTGAGCTTAGGGGGCCTGAGGTTCATTGGGCGTCACTGGCATATTGCGTTGTTTAGTAAGGGGCAGGGTTTTTCTAGCCAAATGCTGATTTTGGAAACATCGAGTGAAAACCACTGTTTTTTGGGGGTTATCAATGTATTCCCCCAAGTATAGGGGAAAAAACAAACCGGGGGAAGGCAGTTGGGGAGTCTGTGTTGACTTCCAGACAGCAGAAGGGCTTTTACAAAGTGGTACAAGGCAAGGGGTCGCTATTTTGAAAATTTGAAGCAGCTCATCTTTTGGGGACAACCTGCTGGAGTCTGTTAGTCCAGAGGTTCAAGTCTTTCTGCAA
>WNWK01001305.1:0-57500 GCA_009830355.1 Cherax destructor
T
Organism: Cherax destructor; assembly: GCA_009830355.1. Lineage (NCBI taxonomy): Eukaryota > Metazoa > Arthropoda > Malacostraca > Decapoda > Parastacidae > Cherax > Cherax destructor. The sequence goes on from WNWK01001305.1 coordinate 2, forward strand.
TATAGTTTTGTTATATTATTTTTTCGTTTTTGTTTTTGTTTTTTGTATAGATAAGTTGTTATTTTATTTTTTGACCACAGGGGTCACACAACCCTGTGTGACCTGTGAGAACCTGTGGTTATTACATCCAGTGTGGATGAGTGACCAGCCAGTGTGGATGAGTGACCAGCCAGTGTGGGTGAGTGACCAGCCAGTGTGGATGAGTGACCAGCCAGTGTGGATGAGTGACCAGCCAGTGTGGATGAGTGACCAGCCAGTGTGGTAGTGACCAGCCAGTGTGGATGAGTGACCAGCCAGTGTGGGTGAGTGACCAGCCAGTGTGGATGAGTGACCAGCCAGTGTGGGTGAGTGACCAGCCAGTGTGGATGAGTAAACAGGCAGTGTGGATGAGTGACCAGCCAGTGTGGGTGAGTGACCAGCCAGTGTAGATGAGTGACCAGCCAGTGTGGATGAGTGACCAGCCAGTGTGGGTGAGTGACCAGCCAGTGTGGGTGAGTGACCAGCCAGTGTGGGTTAGTGACCAGCCAGTGTGGATGAGTGACCAGCCAGTGTGGATGAGTGACTAGCCAGTGTGGATGAGTGACCAGCCAGTGTGGATGAGTGACCAGCCAGTGTGGATGAGTGACCAGCCAGTGTGGGTGAGTGACCAGCCAGTGTGGATGAGTGACCAGCCAGTGTGGATGAGTGACCAGCCAGTGTGGATGAGTGACCAGCCAGTGTGGGTGAGTGACCAGCCAGTGTGGATGAGTAAACAGCCAGTGTGGATGAGTGACCAGCCAGTGTGGGTGAGTGACCAGCCAGTGTGGATGAGTGACCAGCCAGTGTGGATGAGTGACCAGCCAGTGTGGGTGAGTGACCAGCCAGTGTGGGTGAGTGACCAGCCAGTGTGGGTGAGTGACCAGCCAGTGTGGATGAGTGACCAGCCAGTGTGGATGAGTGACCAGCCAGTGTGGATGAGTGACCAGCCAGTGTGGATGAGTGACCAGCCAGTGTGGTGAGTGACCAGCCAGTGTGGTGAGTGACCAGCCAGTGTGGGATGACCAGCCAGTGTGGATGAGTGACCAGCCAGTGTGGAGGTGACCAGCCAGTGTGGTGAGTGACCAGCCAGTGTGGTGAGTGACCAGCCAGTGTGGATGAGTGACCAGCCAGTGTGGATGAGTGACCAGCCAGTGTGGATGAGTGACCAGCCAGTGTGGATGAGTGACCAGCCAGTGTGGATGAGTGACCAGCCAGTGTGGATGAGTGACCAGCCAGTGTGGATGAGTGACCAGCCAGTGTGGATGAGTGACCAGACAGTGTGGGTGAGTGACCAGCCAGTGTGGATGAGTGACCAGCGTGACCAGCCAGTGTGGATGAGTGACCAGCCAGTGTGGATGAGTGACCAGCCAGTGTGGATGAGTGACCAGCCAGTGTGGATGAGTGACCAGCCAGTGTGGATGAGTGACCAGCCAGTGTGGATGAGTGACCAGCCAGTGTGGGTGAGTGACCAGCCAGTGTGGATGAGTGACCAGCCAGTGTGGATGAGTGACCAGCCAGTGTGGTGAGTGACCAGCCTGTATGCCACAGTGGAGTGACCAGCCAGTGTGGATGAGTGAGCCAGTGTGGGTGAGTGCAGCCGTGTGGGTGATGCAGCATGTGGTAGCCAGAGTGTGCGATAGTGCTAGTCATCAGTGTTGTCAGCTGAGAGCCGCGTGTCAGTGTTCTAGTCATGTTGGTGAGCTAGAGCGCACGCTGTGTTGCTGCTCCATGCTGTTGTCGTTGCTGCTTTTGCTGTGTTGCTGTTGTGCTGTTGTTGCTGGTGTTGCTGTTGTTGCTGCTGTTGCTGTTGTTGCTGCTGTTGCTGTTGTTGCTGTTGTTGATGGTGCTGCTGTTGCTGTTGTTGATATTGTTGTTACTGCTGCTGCTGCTGTTGTTGCTGTTGTTGCTGCTGTTGCTGTTGTTGCTGCTGTTGTTGTTGTTGTTGCTGTTGTTGCTGCTGTTGCTGTTGTTGCTGTTGTTGCTGTTTGCTGGTACTGCTGTTGCTGTTGTTGCTGGTGCTGCTGTTGCTGTTGTTGATGTTACTGCGGTTGTTGTTGTTGCTGCTTCTGCTAATGCACTGTATACTCAGTCAAGCAGGCTGTTGGTGCGAACAGTCCGTTTGGCTTAATTTAACATTGTCAGAGAGAAAGGGAGAACGAAAGAGAAGAGAGAGAGAGAGAGAGAGAGAGAGAGAGAGAGAGAGAGAGAGAGGAACGATAGGATGTACGCGAGAATCTGGAATATACGCGCCACTACCCAGAGATATACATCAGTGATCCTGGAATATACGCCACTATCCCAGGATAAACACAATATCCCAGGATAAACACAATATCCCAGGATAAACACAATATCCCAGGATAAACACAATATCCCAGGATAAACACAATATCCCAGGATAAACACAATATCCAGGATAAACACAATATCCCAGGATAAACGTCAATATCCCGGATAAACACAATATCCCAGGATAAACACAATATCCCAGGATAAACACAATATCCCAGGATAAACACAATATCCCAGGATAAACACAATATCCCAGGATAAACACAATATCCCAGGATAAACACAATATCCCAGGATAAACACAATATCCCAGGATAAACACAATATCCCAGGATAAACACAATATCCCAGGATAAACGTCAATATCCCAGGATAAACGTCAATATCCCAGGATAAACGTCAATATCCCAGGATAAACGTCAATATCCCAGGATAAACACAATATCCCAGGATAAACGTCATTATCCCAGGATCAGCACCCATACATCTCCTAGTCTATACAATACCATCAATATCCAATAAAATACACAAGTACCCCGGTAGGTAGGTAGGTAGGTAGGTAGGTAGGTAGGTAGGTAGGTAGGTAGGTAGGTAGGTAGGTAGGTAGGAGGAGTGGTAGGGTAGTGTCTGTCAGAAAACAGGACAAGTGTTTCCTGACGCGGGTCTTAGTCAGATGATGACCCACCGTTGGAGCTTTTGTTCATCTGACCGAGGCCTTCCGCTGGCTTACCAGTCCACCCCTTTAAAAATTATGGTCAGTCATAACCATTTAATTATTATTATTACTGTATGGTAAAAAAAGTACCCTCATGGGTGGCTGACCCTCCCCCGGGTTATCATGGGTGGCTGACCATCCCCCGGGTTATCATGGGTGGCTGACCATCCCCCGGGTTATCATGGGTGGCTGACCATCCCCCGGGTTATCATGGGTGGCTGACCCTCCCCCGGGTTATCATGGGTGGCTGACCATCCCCCGGGTTATCATGGGTGGCTGACCATCCCCCGGGTTATCCTGGGTGGCTGACCATCCCCCGGGTTATCATGGATGGCTGACCATCCCCCGGGTTATCATGGGTGGCTGACCATCCCCGGTTATCATGGGTGGCTGACCTCCCCGGGTTATCATGGGTGGCTGACCATCCCCCGGGTTATCATGGATGGCTGACCATCCCCGGGTTATCATGGGTGGCTGACCTCCCCGGGTTATCATGGGTGGCTGACCCTCCCCGGGTTATCATGGGTGGCTGACCTCCCCGGGTTATCATGGGTGGCTGACCATCCCCGGGTTATCATGGGTGGCTGACCATCCCCGGGTTATCATGGGTGGCTGACCTCCCCGGGTTATCATGGATGGCTGACCATCCCCCGGGTTATCATGAGTGGCTGACCCTCCCCGGGTTATCATGGGTGGCTGACCTCCCCGGTTATCATGGTGGCTGACCATCCCCGGGTTATCATGGGTGGCTGACCATCCCACGGGTTATCATGGGTGGCTGACCCTCCCCCGGGTTATCATGGGTGGCTGACCATCCCCCAGGTTATAATGGGTGGCTGACCATCCCCAGGTTATCATGGGTGGCTGACCATCCCCGGGTTATCATGGGTGGCTGACCATCCCCAGGTTATCATGGGTGGCTGACCATCCCCGGGTTATCGTGGGTGGCTGACCATCCCCGGGTTATCATGGGTGGCTGACCCTCCCCGAGTTATCATGGGTGGCTGACCATCCCCGGTTATCATGGGTGGCTGACCATCCCCGGGTTATCATGGGTGGCTGACCATCCCCGGGTTATCAGGGTGGCTGACCATCCCCGAGTTATCCTGGATGGCTGACCATCCCCGGGTTATCATGGATGGCTGACCATCCCCGGGTTATCATGGGTGGCTGACCATCCCCGGGGTTTTCATGGGTGGCTGACCATCCCCGGGTTATCATGGGTGGCTGACCATCCCCGGGTTATCATGGATGGCTGACCATCCCCGGGTTATCATGGATGGCTGACCATCCCCCGGGTTATCATGGGTGGCTGACCATCCCCGGGTTATCATGGGTGGCTGACCATCCCCGGGTTATCATGGGTGGCTGACCATCCCCGGGTTATCATGGGTGGCTGACCATCCCCGGGTTATCATGGGTGGCTGACCATCCCCGGGTTATCATGGATGGCTGACCATCCCCGGGTTATCATGGGTGGCTGACCATCCCCAGGTTATCATGGGTGGCTGACCATCCCCGGGTTATCATGGGTGGCTGACCATCCCCGGGTTATCATGGATGGCTGACCATCCCCCGGGTTATCATGGGTGGCTGACCATCCCCCGGGTTATCATGGGTGGCTGACCATCCCCCGGGTTATCATGGGTGGCTGACCATCCCCCGGGTTATCATGGGTGGCTGACCATCCCCCGGGTTATCATGGGTGGCTGACCATCCCCCGGGTTATCATGGTGGCTGACCATCCCCGGGTTATCATGGTGGCTGACCATCCCCGGGTTATCATGGTGGGGTGACCATCCCCGGGTTATCATGGGTGGCTGACCATCCCCCGGGTTATCATGGATGGCTGACCATCCCCCGGGTTATCATGGGTGGCTGACCATCCCCCAGGTTATCATGGGTGGCTGACCATCCCCCGGGTTATCATGGGTGGCTGACCATCCCCGGTTATCATGGATGGCTGACCATCCCCGGGTTATCATGGTGGCTGACCATCCCCGGGTTATCATGGGTGGCTGACCATCCCCGGGTTATCATGGGTGGCTGACCATCCCCGGGTTATCATGGGTGGCTGACCATCCCCGGGTTATCATGGGTGGCTGACCATCCCCGGGTTATAATGGGTGGCTGACCATCCCCGGGTTATCATGGATGGCTGACCATCCCCGGTTATCGGGTGGCTGACCATCCCCAGGTTATCATGGGTGGCTGATCATCCCCGGGTTATCATGGGTGGCTGACCATCCCCGGGTTATCATGGATGGCTGACCATCCCCGGGTTATCATGGGTGGCTGACCATCCCCGGGTTATCATGGTGGCTGACCATCCCCGGGTTATCATGGGTGGCTGACCATCCCCGGGTTATCATGGGTGGCTGACCATCCCCGGGTTATCATGGATGGCTGACCATCCCCGGGTTATCATGGGTGGCTGACCATCCCCGGGTTATCATGGGTGGCTGACCTCCCCGGGTTATCATGGATGGCTGACCATCCCCGGGTTATCATGGGTGGCTGACCCTCCCCGGGTTATCATGGTGGCTGACCCTCCCGGGTTATCATGGGTGCTGACCATCCCCGGGTTATCATGGGTGGCTGACCATCCCCGGGTTATCATGGGTGGCTGACCCTCCCCGGGTTATCATGGGTGGCTGACCATCCCCCAGGTTATCATGGGTGGCTGACCATCCCCAGGTTATCATGGGTGGCTGACCATCCCCCGGGTTATCATGGATGGCTGACCATCCCCCGGGTTATCATGGGTGGCTGACCATCCCCGGGTTATCGTGGGTGGCTGACCATCCCCCGGGTTATCATGGGTGGCTGACCCTCCCCGGGTTATCTGGGTGGCTGACCATCCCCGGGTTATCATGGGTGGCTGACCATCCCCGGGTTATCATGGGTGGCTGACCATCCCCCGGGTTATCATGGGTGGCTGACCATCCCCCGGGTTATCCTGGATGGCTGACCATCCCCCGGGTTATCATGGATGGCTGACCATCCCCCGGGTTATCATGGGTGGCTGACCATCCCCCGGGTTATCATGGGTGGCTGACCATCCCCGGGTTATCATGGGTGGCTGACCATCCCCGGGTTATCATGGATGGCTGACCATCCCCGGGTTATCATGGTGGCTGACCATCCCCCAGGTTATCATGGGTGGCTGTGCTGACCATCCCCGGGTTATCATGGTGGACTGGACCACTCCGGGTTATCATGGTGGCTGACCATCCCCGGGTTATCATGGGTGTGCCATCCCGTTCATGGGTGGCTGACCATCCCCGGGTTATCATGGATGGTGACCATCCCCGGGTTATCATGGGTGGCTGACCATCCTCCCCCGGGTTATCATGGGTGGCTGACCATCCCCGGTTATCATGGGTGGCTGACCATCCCCGGGCCCAGTATCATGGTGAGTCTAACCCTCCCGGTTATCATGGGTGGCTGACCATCCCCGGGTTATCATGGATGGTAACCTTCACCACCGGTTATCATGGGTGGCTAACCATCCCGGGATATGACACCAGTACTCACAGATATACACCAGTATCTGCTGGATATACACCCAGTACTCACAGATATACACCCAGTACTCTGGGATATAACCATCCCAGTATCAGTCACATCCGGTATCATCAGTACTCCCAGATATACACCGTACCGGATATACACCAGTACTCACAGATATACACCAGTACCCTGGGATATACACAGTACTCACAGGATATACACCAGTACCCTGGGATATACACCAGTACTCACAGATATACACCAGTACCCTGGGATATACACCAGTACTCACAGATATACACCAGTACCCTGGGATATACACCAGTACCCTGGGATATACACCAGTACCCTGGGATATACACCAGTACTCCTAGATATACACCAGTACTAGTATCACAGTACTAGATATACCCAGTACACGTATACACCAGTATCCAGATTACACAGTACCCTGGATATAACCAGTATACTTAAATATACACCAGTACACCTAGATATACACCAGTACACTTAAATTACCCTGGGTATACCAGTACACTAGATATACACCAGTCAACCATTTACATAGTATTATTACTCGTGTAAAAAACCAGTACCTAGATATATACAGTACTCCTAGATCACTAGTACACTAACAACCATACACCTAGGATTACCTTAGTCCTGTTTCCTTATTCCCTCTCCCTCCATCTTCCTTCCCTCCTCCTCTCCTCCATCTTCTCTCTCTCTCCCCTCTCTGCAACACAGTACACCTAAATATACAGCTGGTAGAGACAGAGACGCAGCCTCAGCTGGTAGAGACAGAGACGCAGCCTCAGCTGGTAGAGACAGAGACGCAGCCTCAGCTGGTAGAGATAGAGACGCAGCCTCAGCTGGTAGAGATAGAGACGCAGCCTCAGCTGGTAGAGACAGAGACGCAGCCTCAGCTGGTAGAGACAGAGACGCAGCATCAGCTGGTAGAGACAGAGACGCAGCCTCAGCTGGTAGAGACAGAGACGCAGCCTCAGCTGGTAGAGACAGAGACGCAGTCTCAGCTGGTAGAGACAGAGAAGCAGCCTCGGCTCGACATTAACCAGCAGAACTCACTGTGAATGACGCGCCTCTGCGTCAAATCTGACGCACAGCGGCGTCCACACGTCAATCTGGCAGACACTAAAACATTTATATTACCCTCATATTGACGGTTGTTTTTTTTGAGCATATCCGTATTGTGCTATAAGCGTGTGTTTAGGGTGGGTGGATTTTTGAGTGGGTGGGTGAATGTTTGGGTGGGTGTTTGGGTTTTACAAGTCAGGAACTACCATCACCATCCATTCTTCACACCCCTTTATGAGCATTAGTATAACTATACTCTCATACATTCCCCTCTTTGTTTCCATGGACGAAGTTCTTTGTCTCTACAGACTCCTCACCTTTTTCTTCTCGTTATTCGTATGAATCACCTCATCCTTCATAGACCCATCTACACAGCCTAAACCCTGGCCTCATTTTATCACTCTTCCACTAACCCCTTGTTTCTTCTTTATTCTTTAGTATTCTTTATTATATCCTGGCTTCTTCTTGTCAACGTTACTACTTTGTGAGCGTATGGATATATTTAGATATGCTTGTAGGTATTCACAGATATACTCGTAGGTATACAGATATACTTGTACGTATATAAAGATATACTTAAAGGTATATATGGATATACTTAAAAGTATATTGAGATATACTTTAAGGTACATAGAGATACACTTAAAAGTATACAGAGACATACTTGCAGGAATAGACAGATATACTCGTATGTATATGCAAATATACTAGTAAGTGCATACAGATATATTAGTAAGTATATACGGATATACTCTTAAATATGTACAGATATACTCGTAGGTATATACATAATTATATATTTGGATTGGTACTGTACTTAGAATTTCTTATGATTATATTCTGAGTATATTGAGCATTCTTTATCAAGTTTAAGTCCAGTAATATACTCCAGCATACACGTGTACTTGTCGCAGGAGAGTATAACCGTGGCAGGTGAGGAGATGTTTACCGGCTGCGCTGCCAGGTGAATAATCAGGTGTAATTAAGGTTCTCATTAGCCACAGCTGAGGTGTAATTGCTGGAATTCTCTCCCTGACTCCGTGGCTCCCCTACCAGTGGTGGATCCTCTTCCTGGCTCCCTTACCAGTGGTGGATCCTCTTCCTGTCTCCCCTACCAGTGGTGGATCCTCTCCCTGACTCCTCTACCAGTGGTGGATCCTCTTCCTGGCTCCCCTACCAGCGGTGGATCCTCTCCCTGACTCCCCTACCAGTGGTGGATCCTCTTCCCGGCTCCCCTACCAGTGGTGGATCCTCTCCCTGACTCCTCTACCAGTGGTGGATCCTCTCCCTGGCTCCCCTACCAGTGGTGGATCCTCTCCCTGGCTCCCCTACCAGTGGTGGGATCCTCTCCCTGGCTCCCCTACCAGTGGTGGATCCTCTCCCTGACTCCTCTACCAGTGGTGGATCCTCTTCCTGGCTCCCCTACCAGTGGTGGATCCTCTCCCTGACTCCTCTACCAGTGGTGGATCCTCTCCCTGGCTCCCCTACCAGTGGTGGATCCTCTCCCTGACTCCCTACCAGTGGTGGATCCTCTCCCGGCTCCCCTACCAGTGGTGGATCCTCTCCCTGACTCCTCTACCAGTGGTGGATCCTCCCCTGGCTCCCTACCAGTGGTGGATCCTCCTGGCTCCCCTACCAGTGGTGGGATCCTCTCCTGGCTCCCTACCAGTGGTGGATCCTCTCCCTGACTCCTCTACCAGTGGTGGATCCTCTCCTGGCTCCCCTACCAGTGGTGGATCATCTCCTGACTCCCTACCAGTGGTGGATCTCTCCTGGCTCCCTACCAGTGGTGGATCCTCTCCTGACTCCCTACCAGTGGTGGGATCCTCTCCTGGCTCCCTACCAGTGGTGGATCATCTCCTGACTCCTCTACCAGTGGTGGATCCTCTTCCTGGCTCCCTACCAGTGGTGGATCCTCTCCCGACCTCTACCAGTGGTGGGTCCTCTCCCTGGCCCTACCAGTGGTGATCCTCCTGGCCCCTACCAGTGGTGGTATCCTCTCCTGGCTCCCCTACCAGTCCTGGAGTCACCTGGGAGAATTCCAGGGTCACGCCCGAGGCCGGTCTGGACCAGGCCTCCTCCACCAGGCTCCTCCACCGCCCTCCTGGCTGCAACTCACTCTAGTTGGCCCAAGAGCTACTGGGCATTCTTGTAAAGAGCAACGTGAAGGAGTCAGTGGTGGGATCCTCTCCCTGACTCCCCTACCAGTGGTGGGATCCTCTCTCTGACTCCCCTACCAGTGGTGGGATCTTCTCCCTGACTCCCCTACCAGTGTTAGGATCTCTCCCTGACTCCCCTACCAGTGTTAGGATCTCTCCCTGACTCCCCTACCAGTGGTGGGATCCTCTCTCTGGCTCCTACAAGTGGTGAGAAGTAGAGGCCAGGGTGAGTTGAAAATAGGTTAAGGAATAGGGGAAAGTAGGTGAAGGAGTATGGGAAAGTAGGTGAAGGAGTAGGGGAAAATAGGTGAGGGAGTAGAAGAGTACTTTCTAGGTGATTGTTATAACTCTTCTGATGCTTCTCCTTCAGGGAGTGAGGGCTGGAGTGAGGGCTGGAGTGAGGGCTGGAGTGAGAGCTGGAGTGAGGGCTGGAGTGAGGGCTGGAGTGAGGCTGGAGTGAGTGCTGGAGTGAGGGCTGGAGTGAGGGCTGGAGTGAGGGCTGGAGTGAGTGCTGGAGTGAGGGCTGGAGTGAGGGCTGGAGTGAGGGCTGGAGTGAGGGCTGGAGTGAGGGCTGGAGTGAGGGCTGGAGTGAGGGTGGAGTGAGGGCTGGAGTGAGGGCTGGAGTGAGGGCTGGTGAGGGCTGGAGTGAGGGCTGGAGTGAGGGCTGGAGTGAGGGCTGGAGTGAGGGCTGGAGTGAGGGCTGGAGTGAGGGCTGGAGTGAGGGCTGGAGTGAGGGCTGGAGTGAGGGCTGGAGTGAGGGCTGGAGTGAGGGCTGGAGTGAGGGCTGGAGTGAGGGCTGGAGTGAGGGCTGGAGTGAGGGCTGGAGTGAGGGCTGGAGTGAGGGCTGGAGTGAGGGCTGGAGTGAGGGTTGGAGTGAGGCTGGAGGAGGGCTGGAGTGAGGGCTGGAGTGAGGGCTGGAGTGAGGGCTGGAGTGAGGGCTGGAGTGAGGGTTGGAGTGAGGGTTGGAGTGAGGGCTGGAGTGAGGGCTGGAGTGAGGGCTGGAGTGAGGGCTGGAGTGAGGGCTGGAGTGAGGGCTGGAGTGAGGGCTGGAGTGAGGGCTGGAGTGAAGGCTGGAGTGAGGGTTGGAGTGAGGGCTGGAGTGAGGGCTGGAGTGAGGGCTGGAGTGAGGGCTGGAGTGAGGGCTGGAGTGAGGGCTGGAGTGAGGGCTGGAGTGAGGGCTGGAGTGAGGGCTGGAGTGAGGGCTGGAGTGAGTGCTGGAGTGAGGGCTGGAGTGAGGGAAGGGAAGGTGAGGGGGGTAGTTTAGCTTAAATATTATTTCCTAGTTCATGTTTCTCAGATCCTGGACTATCCCTGGACCTTGGTATTACTGGTTAGGTCGAGGGTTCATGCTGGTCCTGCGTACTCGAGGACTCTCCGTAATGTGTTGAACAGTGTCTTCAACAATTCAGTATTCTGGATTTCTGATGATAGTTCTCACATTTGCTGTCATATTAACGAAGTTCATGTCCAGAACCGGGCCAGCGCACTGGGCCAGCGCACCGGGCCAGCGCACCGGGCCAGCGCACCGGGCCAGCGCACCGGGCCAGCGCACCGGGCCAGCGCACCGGGCCAGCGCACCGGGCCAGCGCACCGGGCCAGCGCACCGGGCCAGCGCACCGGGCCAGCGCACCGGGCCAGCGCACCGGGCCAGCGCACCGGGCTGAGGTGGTGACCTACGGAAGCAACAATCAGTAACACTATCCATCAAGAGTCCGGAAGTTATACTACATCCAAATTGCTGATCAACAGAATATTAACCATCCTGGAGACCAATGTAACACCATGATGACAAGTCCGTCTCATCCTGGAGACCACTGTAACACCATGATGACAAGTCCGTCTCATCCTGGAGACCAATGTAACACCATGATGACAAGTCCGTCTCATCCTGGAGACCAATGTAACACCATGATGACAAGTCCGTCTCATCCTGGAGACCAATAACACCATGATGACAAGTCCGTCTCATCCTGGAGACCACTTAACACCATGATGACAAGTCCGTCTCATCCTGGAGACCACTGTAACACCATGATGACAAGTCCGTCTCATCCTGGAGACCATGTAACACCATGATGACAAGTCCGTCTCATCCTGGAGACCACTGTACACCATGATGACAAGTCCGTCTCATCCTGGAGACCAATATAACACCATGTGACAAGTCCGTCTCATCCTGGAGACCAATATAACACCATGATGACAAGTCCGTCTCATCCGGAGACCATGTAACACCATGTGACAAGTCCGTCTCATCCTGGAGACCAATGTAACACCATGATGACAAGTCCGTCTCATCCTGGAGACCAATATATCACCATGTTGACAAGTCCGTCTCATCCTGGAGACCATATATCACCATGATGACAAGTCCGTCTCATCCTGGAGACCAATGTAACACCATGTTGACAAGTCCGTCTCATCCTGGAGACCAATGTAACACATGATGACAAGTCCGTCTCATCCTGGAGACCAATGTAACACCATGATGACAAGTCCGTCTCATCCTGGAGACCAATGTAACACCATGATGACAAGTCCGTCTCATCCTGGAGACCAATGTAACACCATGTTGACAAGTCCGTCTCATCCTGGAGACCACTGTAACACCATGATGACAAGTCCGTCTCATCCTGGAGACCACTGTAACACCATGATGACAAGTCCGTCTCATCCTGGAGACCACTGTAACACCATGATGACAAGTCCGTCTCATCCTGGAGACCACTGTAACACCATGTTGACAAGTCCGTCTCATCCTGGAGACCACTGTAACACCATGATGACAAGTCCGTCTCATCCTGGAGACCACTGTAACACCATGATGACAAGTCCGTCTCATCCTGGAGACCACTGTAACACCATGATGACAAGTCCGTCTCATCCTGGAGACCAATGTAACACCATGATGACAAGTCCGTCTCATCCTGGAGACCAATGTAACACCATGATGACAAGTCCGTCTCATCCTGGAGACCAATGTAACACCATGATGACAAGTCCGTCTCATCCTGGAGACCAATGTAACACCATGATGACAAGTCCGTCTCATCCTGGAGACCAATGTAACACCATGATGACAAGTCCGTCTCATCCTGGAGACCAATGTAACACCATGATGACAAGTCCGTCTCATCCTGGAGACCAATGTAACACCATGTTGACAAGTCCGTCTCATCCTGGAGACCAATGTAACACCATGATGACAAGTCCGTCTCATCCTGGAGACCACTGTAACACCATGTTGACAAGTCCGTCTCATCCTGGAGACCAATGTAACACCATGTTGACAAGTCCGTCTCATCCTGGAGACCAATGTAACACCATGTTGACAAGTCCGTCTCATCCTGGAGACCAATGTAACACCATGATGACAAGTCCGTCTCATCCTGGAGACCACTGTAACACCATGATGACAAGTCCGTCTCATCCTGGAGACCACTGTAACACCATGATGACAAGTCCGTCTCATCCTGGAGACCAATGTAACACCATGTTGACAAGTCCGTCTCATCCTGGAGACCAATGTAACACCATGTTACATTGGTCTCACCACAACTCTACTACTACTACCATTACTACTACCACTACTACTACTACTACTACTACTACCACTACTACTACTACTACAACCCTCGCAGCTTTCCACCTGACTCCTGCCACTATATACACTCGTTTTCTTAGTTATCTCTGTATTAGGACTGAAGGAGTCAGTTGCCTCCGTCACTTTGTGAGTCTGTCACTTGACTCTACTGACTCATACCTTCACCTTGAGTCACTGAATAACTTCGACCATCATGGAAAAAATTAAAGGGAAGGGAAATTAACTTGAAAGGGGCGAAGATGAGGGGAATTGTCTTACAAGGAGCCAGAATGTGAAGAAATTACCTTAAGAGGGGAAATAATGTATGGAGACTTAAAAGTTTAAGAATGCAAGGAAATTAACTTAGAAGGGGCAAGAATGAGGGGAAATTAATTTAAAAAGGGCAAGAATGACGTTAATCATGAAGCTTTGTAGTTCGGATCAAGTGAGGTCAGTAGTCTCTCTCTCTCTCCCTTTTCCCTGCCTCCCTCTTCTCCCTTCTCCCATCTTTCTTCCTCCCACCATCTCTCCCTCCATCCATCTCCCTCCATCTCTCCCTCCATCCATCTCCCTCCCTCCATCTCCCTCCCACTACGCTGATGGATTATTCAATTTTCCCGCCAGAACTCAGTTAATTAGTCACCGCCGCCAAGTTGCCAAATGTGAATTTGCAACACCGGTTAGTTTAGTGTGCAACACTGGTAAGTTTGGTGTGCAACACTGATAAGTTTGGTGTGCAACACTGGTAAGTTTGGTGTGCAACACTGGTAAGTTTGGTGTGCAACACTGGTAAGTTTGGTGTGCAACACTGGTAAGTTTAGTGTGCAACACTGGTTGGTAAGTTTGGTGTGCAACACTGGTAAGTTTGGTGTGCAACACTGGTAAGTTTGGTGTGCAACACTTGTAAGTTTGGTGTGCAACACTGGTATGTTTGGTGTGCAACACTGGTAAGTTTGGTGTGCAACACTGGTAAGTTTGGTGTGCAACACTGGTAAGTTTAGTGTGCAACACTGGTTGGTAAGTTTGGTGTCAACACTGGTAAGTGGTCAACCTTGTAAGTTTGGTGTGCAACACTGGTAAGTTTGGTGTGCAGCACTGGTAAGTTTGGTGTGCAACACTTGTAAGTTTGGTGTGCAACACTTGTAAGTTTGGTGTGCAACACTGGTAAGTTTGGTGTGCAACACTGGTAAGTTTGGTGTGCAACACTGGTAAGTTTAGTTGCAACACTGGTTGGTAAGTTTGTGTGCAACACTGGTAAGTTTGGTTGCAACACTGGTAAGTTTGTGTGCAACATGGTAAGTTTGGTGTGCAACACTGGTAAGTTTGGTGTGCAACACTGGTAAGTTTGGTGTGCAACACTGGTAAGTTTGGTGTGCAACATTTTTAAGTTTAGTGTGCAACACTGGTACGTTTAGTGTCAGTGGCCTTCTTGACCTTGTCAGTGGCCTTCTTGACCTTGTCAATGGCCTTCTTGACCTTGTCAGTGGCCTTCTTGACCTGGTCAGTGGCCTTGACCTGATCAGTGGCCTTCTTCACCTGGTCAGTGGCCTTCTTGACCTTGTGTGTGGCCCTTCTTGACCTGGTCAGTGGCCTTCTTGACCTGGTCAGTGGCCTTTTTGACCTGGTCAGTGGCCTTCTTGACCTGGTCAGTGGCCTTCTTGACCTGGTCAGTGGCCTTCTTGACCTGGTCAGTGGCCTTCTTGACCTTGTGTGTGGCCCTTCTTGACCTTGTCTCTCATCTTGCCAGAAGTGTGCTAACATCACAGTTCAAATGACCCTCTGAACTGCAACATTCCCACCCCCGTTCAGAGTGCAGGCACTGTACTTCCAACCTCCACCCCTCCTTCAGAGTGCAGGCGCTGTAGTTGCAACCTCCATCCCTCTTTCAGAGTGCAGGCGCGGTAGTTGCAACCTCCACCCCTCCTTCAGAGTGCAGGCACTGTACTTGCAACCTCCACCCCTCCTTCAAACTGCAGGCTCTGTACTTGCAACCTCCACCCCTCCTTCAGAGTGTAGGCACTACTTGCCACCTCCAGGACTTGAAGTCAAGAACTGATTTCCTTGAATCCCTGAACTTTCGCTCCAAACACACTCGTGTTCCCTCACTCCGATCCATTGCGCTCACATAAGAGTGCTGGATGCTCCCGCCCACTACCAGTCAAAACTTCGGCCCCATCTGTTTAACACTTCATGCAACGATCTCTATCTATCCTTCCATTACCCTAGATATACAGACCCTTTTGGTCGTTCTAATCTTCCCCATTCATCCTAACAACCCCTCCTCTGCTCTCCCAGTTATATCTTTCACACCATGACACTGTCTTCTAGCTTCTAAGTTGCTATTCTCTGCATGACACTCAGACCAAGACATGAAGTCTCTTCCTCCTCACTGTCTTTAAACAGTGTTTCACATTCATGTGAAAGTGTTGGTATCACTATTTTCTGGTACATTATTCTTTTTGCCTCTACAGATTAGCTTCTCACCGCACACCTCGACACACCAGCTACTTCTCTACCTCGTATATTTTATGATTCATCTCGTCTTTTATAGACACATTTATTCCCAAATGTCTGAATATATATATTTTTTCATACTCCCTTCACTCTGATGTTAATTTTTTTTTCATTGCTTAGACGTTTTGTTACTTTCATATCTTTGCTCTTTCCTGAGTTCACTCTTTGATTTCCTACTTTTGCATACCGTCCTAAACTCCTTCACCAACTTTTACAACTTCCCTTCAGAATCTCCCAAAAGAACTGCATCATCAGCAAAGAGCAACAGTGAGAACTGCCACTTTGTGTCAACTTCATTACGTGTTCAACCCACAACTCTCCCTAACCCACTAGTATGCACTTTAATTTACAACCCCGTCTCCAAATATATTAAACAACCATGGCGACATGACGCCTCCCTACCCAGAACAAGTTTGCTGAGAGATAGTTCCCTTCTCTTCTACGTAACCTAAGTCACATTTTTCATATAAAAATTCAACATTTTATAATAACCTACTACCTATGTCATCTACCACATTGCTTCCCTTTTCACCATATCTTATGACTTTTCTAACTTTATAAATTCAGCAAAGAGTTACCTACCCTTTTCAAAGTAATGCTCCCTGTAACCTCCAAGAACTGTAGAGGTTACAGTTAACAAGATCATCTCGCCCTCCATGGAAGGTGTGTGTGTGTGTGTGTGTGTGTGTGTGTGTGTGTGTGTGTGTGTGTGTGTGTGTGTGTGTGTGTGTGTGTGTGCAAAAAGTGGGGCAGCGAAGGAAGGGAACACGGTAGTGGGTAAGGAATGGTGCAACAAAGGCAGTGAACAAAGCAGCGGGTAGCTAAGTAGGGCAAGAAAAGGGGTGGAAGAAAGAGGTGGAACAAAAGGGTGGAACAAAAAGGTGGAACAAAGGGGTGGAAGAAAGGGGTGGAAGAAAGGGGTGGAACCTAGCGTGAAAACACCACCAAAAAATGTCTTTAGTTCTGGCTTGGGTGACCTGAAATCAGTGTTACGAGCAACTTCCTGCCCAAGTTACTGACTTCATTATGGCTGACTAATGTGAGTAAGAGAGAGAGAGAGAGAGAGAGAGAGAGAGAGAGAGAGAGAGAGAGAGAGAGAGAGAGAGATGGGAAATACAGATAGTGTGGACGTGAAAGTCTAAACTGAGGCTACCTGCTAAGATGAACTATCTACCTTGATTAAAGACTATGGTGTATTATCTAGGGGTATGTGTCAAGGATAGAAAAGCAGAAGTCTCTCTCCTAACCCTCCACTCCCTCCGGCCATATCCGACATAAAAACAGGGGGGGGAGGGGGAGTATAACATGGCATGGAATTTACAGGATAGATGGAAGTAGATGCAAGACGTGATCTACAACCTCTACTAAATTAATGATGTTACTGTTGTGAACCACTCGTGTTACTCCACTGCCGCCCAGAGCTGTGTACCAGTGGTTCTAATTCTGATTACTACCAGTTCTACTACAACTATCACAAACCTCTACTGCTAGTACTGTTACTGACTTGGTTACCTCGTCGTCAACTGATCGTCCTGGTGCACTTGTTGAACAAGCATCAGGAACCTGTTGGCCTCAGATTGCTAAATCATATACATGACGGTCACCGTGGGCTTAGTGTGTGGTTGAGCGAGGTAGCGAGTGTACCAGGCAACATCTCGCTCTTGTCCTCCCTCACCATACCCTGGTTACTTTCATGTTTTCTGGCATAAAACACTTTAGGATGATCCAGCAATCTTGACCGAAAGATTCATTCTAACCATGTGGTCCAGAAGGCTCTGGCAATTCCTCCTACCAGGACATGACGTAAATAGCAGAATCCTGCACCTGGAAAGTGTTTGTCCAGCTGGTTCTTGAATGGCGGTATTGTCTGTATACGTACAACATTAGCTGGTAGTTTATTCCAGTCTGTTATAATTCGGTTAGCAGAAAAACTTTTGCATGTGTTCATGTTGCATCTTCTGTCTCGTAGTTTCATCTCATGGTTTCCAGTTTTGGATTCATTCAGCACTTCAAATTGTTCTTCATGTTAGAAACCAAGTGAGAGGGGAGAGAGAGAGAGAGAGAGAGAGAGAGAGAGAGAGAGAGAGAGAGAGAGAGAGAGAGAGAGAGACGGTGGGTGTTCATAGTGACTTTAAAGTAAAAGAACAGTGTGTGTGTTATACTGAACAACAGACTCTTCAGTCTGACGATCTCGCAACTGCTGGTTCACGAGAACACTTTCCCAGCCACACTGTTAGTACAGCTATGCGGGTAGACGTGGAGGGTAGACCTGCGGGTAAACCTGTGGGTAGACCTGTGGGTAGACGTGTGGGTAGACCTGCGGGTAAACCTGTGGGTAGACCTGTGGGTAGACGTGTGGGTAGACACAAAAGTTTTTATATAAACCTCTGGTACCATGCGGACTTCCTGGATGTAAATCAAATGTGTATAATATCTTGGCATGAAATATATATATATATATATATGATATATGATATATGATATATATATATATATATATATATATATATATATATATATATATATATATATATATATATATATATATATATATATATATATATATATATATATATATGTCGTGCCGATTAGGTAAAACTTGCGATTTTGGCATAAATAGCAACGCTTACCTTGCCATATAAGACAAGTGAAAATTTGTGTATGCAATAATTTCGCCAAAATCATTCTGAACATAACGAAAAATATATTTCATTGTGTTTGTTTATTATTAAATTAATGTTAACGTATCTAAAATATATTTAGTTGGGTTAGGCTAAATTAAATTGCGCTTGTTGTAATAAGGTTAGGTAGGTTTTCAAAGTTTCTCTTGGTACAAAATTATAAATTCTTACATTAACATAAATGAAAAAATATATCTTTAAATGTATAAGAGAAAATTTTAGAAAGGACTTAATTTTAGATGAGTTCTTGCTAATTGACCAGTTTTACCTAATCGGCACGACTATATATATGATATATGATATATGATATATATATATATATATATATATATATATATATATATATATATATATATATATATATATATATATATATATGATATATATATATATATATATATATATATATATATATATATATATATATATATATATATATATATATATATATATATATATATATATATATAATACCAAAAAAATATCCCTTGTCTGTACTCATTCCGATGGTGACATAACCTTGCTGGACGCTCAAGCCCCATCACACCAAGACCTTCCCTCTCTCCTCCCCATCCTTCCTGGGACGTCCACCTACTCCTTATTCGTTACACTCCAGATTTATACACTCCTTCGTATCAACTTACAGTATAATAGCTACAGTATAAACATTGCCGGCTAAAGTATCATCATTGACAGCATCAACACTGTCAGCTACAACATCAATACTGTCGGCTACAGCATCAACACTGTCAGCTACAGTATCATCATTAACAGCATGAACACTGTCAGCCTCAGCATCAAAACTGCCGGCTACAGTATCATTACTGACAGCATCAACACTGTCAGCTACATCATCAACACTGTTAGCTGTAGAATCAACACTGTCAGCTTCAGTATCATCATTGACAGCATCAAAAAGCTACACACAGGCTACACAAGCTGTACACAGGATACACACGGGCTACAAGGGCTCACACATGCTGCACAGGCTACAAAGGCTACATACAGGCTACACAGTCTTTACACAGGATACACAGGCTACACATAGGCTACACAAGCTATACACAGGCTACACAGGTTACACACAGGCTATACCCGGGCTACACAGGGTACACACGAGCTACTCAGGTTAAACACACAGGCTACACAAGCTATTCACAGGCTACACAGGCTAAACACAGGCTACACAAGCTTACACAGGCTATACAGGCTATACACAGGCTACACAGGCTATATACAGGCTACACACAGGCTACACAGGCTACATACAGACAACACAGGCTACATACAGACTACATAGGCTACACACAGGCTACATACAGGCTACACACAATCTACACAGGCTACACACAGGCTACACACAGACTAAACAGGCTACACACAGGCTAAACAGGCTACACACAGGCTACACACAATCTACACAGGCTACATACAGGCTACACACAGGCTACAAACAGGCTACACACAGGCTACACAATCTACAGCTACACAAGGCTACACACAGGCTACACACAATCTACACAGTCTACACAGGCTACACACAGCTACACAAGGCTGCACACAGGCTACACACAGGCTGCACACATTCTACTCAGGCTACACACAGGCTACACATAATCTACACAGGCTACACACAGGCTGCACATTCTACTCAGGCTACACACAGGCTACACACAGGCTACACACAGGCTACACACAGGCTACACACAATCTACACAGGCTACACAGGCTGACACAGGCTACACACAGGCTACACACAGGCTACACAGGCTACACACAGGCTACACACAGGCTACACACAGGCTGCACAGGCTACACACAGGCTACACACAGGCTACACACAGGCTACACACAGGCTACACACAGGCTACACAGGCTACACACAGGCTACACATAATCTCACAGGCTACACAGGCTGCACAGGCTACACAGGCTCACACGGCTACACAAATCTACACAGGCTACACACAGGCTGCTCAGGCTACACACAAGGCTACACAGGCTACACACAGGCTGACACACAGGCTACACACAGGCTACACACAGGCTACACATAATCTACACAGGCTACACACAGGCTACACAGGCTACACACAGGCTACACAGGCTACACACAGGCTACACAGGCTACACATAATCTACACATGCTACACACAATCTACTCAGGCTACACACAATCTACACAGGCTACACACAGGCTGCACAGGCTACACACAGGCTACACACAGGCTACACACAATCTACACAGGCTACACACAGGCTGCACTGGCTACACACAGGCTACACACAATCTACACAGGCTACACACAGGCTGCACAGGCTACACACAGGCTACACACAGGCTACACATAATCTACACAGGCTACACACAGGCTACATATAATCTACACAGGCTACACACAGGCTGCACAGGCTACACACATTCTACTCAGGCTACACACAGGCTACACACATTCTACTCAGGCTACACAGGCTATACACATTCTACTCAGGCTACACACAGGCTACACACATTCTACTCAGACTACACACAGGCTACACACATTCTTCTCAGGCTACACACAGGCTGCTACACACATTCTACTCAGGCTACACAGGCTATACACATTCTACTCAGGCTACACAGGCTATACACATTCTACTCAGGCTACACACAGGCTATACACATTCTACTCAGGCTACACACAGGCTATACACATTCTACTCAGGCTACACACAGACTACACAGTCTACGCACAGGTTACACAGGCTACACAGGCTACACCCTGCCTGGCATGCGCTTGGCGGCGCTGATGTGATTACACGCAAGACTGACCACCGACTCCAATTATTACACAAGTTCACTGAGGGAACTCCAGACCCAGCCCTGGTGAGAGAGGAGGGAGGGAGGGAGAGAGAGAGAGAGAGAGAGAGAGAGAGAGAGAGAGAGAGAGAGAGAGAGAGAAGACAGACAGACAGACAGACAGAGAGCTATGCTGCATGTTCTAGATATGAGGAGACTAATTTAATCCTATAACTTGGCTAGGTCTACAGCTTGCTGGAGGTTAGCTTCCCTTGCCTATCCGTCACATTTAAAACATCCACTAGGCCTCCTCTTCTTATTAACATCAAAAACTTTGAAACTAGACCCGATGTAACCTCGTAATTCACCTGTCATTTCTCCAGAATTCTAACCACACAAACCTTGACCTCCTTGTATTCACACACACACACATGACTTCCTTGTTCTCCTCTGTGTGTCCAGCTTTAACCTATTCTCCTCTGAAGACCCAAACTGGCAGAAATTCGGCATGAATGTGGGTTCCCTTTTTTCAGTGCGACCTTGGTCAACACTTGCAACATCAATGATGATACTTGTTGAAGGATATTATTCTCCACTGTTCTCCTGGTTGATGTGTGTCATGTCTGGGCTATGCTTCAACCTTACTAACTTTTAAAGGCCATCTCATATAAGTTGAGCCTTCAGTTAGATTGATTTTGGACGTCCACACCGAGAGTTGTGATGATTCAAACACAAGGTCTATGGCAAACCTATCAACAGGATGACCTGAATCATTTCTACTCACACCATAATCTCAGAGCTAAAACACGAGTCGTCATAGGCTTTCTTCATGTTCTTCTTTTCCTGCTAGACCAACAAACGTGTATCGACATTGCTTTCTCCGCTCTCAGATTTCCTCTGCACGTCATTCACTCCTGCAAGCCTGCACGTCATTCACTCCTGCAAGCCTGCACGTCATTCACTCCTGCAAGCCTGCACGTCATTCACTCCTGCAAGCCTGCACGTCATTCACTCCTGCAAGCCTCCATCATTCTTCGCAAACCCAGAGCAGACATAACCAATGAATGACGATCAATGCTTCCCAACTGAACCGAGTGTAGATAGCCAGCCATGAAAGAAGTCACACACACAAAAAGATTTCGCCCCAACGTAGACAGGCACAGCAGGAGTCTACAGTATACCTTGTACTGCTTGTGATGCTATTAATGTTACGGTGTTCAGTACTGACAAGTAGATGCATGATACACGTGCAAATATCTCCACTTCTTCAACTGTCTTCAATACATTAGTCACTCTATATTCCACTGAAGAAGTCTGCTGTGCAAGGGAAACATTTCGACAATAAAATACCCAACTGTTGCACATGTCTTATTGATCAAGAAGTTGTTGTGATGGCTTTGACGAGAGTGAAACAGCCAGAGATTTAACTATTAGACTCAAAGAGCACAACTACGCATGGATGACACTCATCGTATGAGTGAGTGATACGCACATTGGAATGGGAATAAACGCATCTCATTTACAGAGAAAACAAGAAAACTAAACACCGTTGTCTGAGGCTGCAACCATCTACCTCACAGACACCATAGAACAAACTCAGTGATGAACAAATAATCTCGTATCAACGTAATGAATGCAGAATACCCCGACCTGACCCACTGACCTTGCTGCGCCTCCCGTCATCACTTGATCTTACTTGTCAGGTCAATAAGACGGCTCTGGCCGCCGACAGCTTCAAGGGAAAAGGAAGTAAATGCAAATGTGACCAAAATGAACGCACCTGATCAGGTGCCACCTGACTCTGTCCTAGTGGTTCCCTAATCTCTCCTGGTGGCAACTGACCTGTCGTAGTGGCTGAGTCCGAGTGACCTCAGTACCCTATTCTATGGCACCTGACCTGTCCGTGCCCTGACTCGTGAAGTTGACTTGTCCTGGTGGCCTGACCTGTCCTAATTTCACATCATCTTCCCCATGCACTCCACATTGGAATATTTTTTATGTATCCCAAATATTGTGGTTAACCCTCCCCTCTCACCCCCCAGGGGTGGGGAGAGTGGAAGGAAGAGGAAGACGTAGCAGTTCGGGTGGGAGGAATCGAACCCCCCATGGAAAGGTTCAAGAGTGCCATCCATCCGTTCTGGGATATGTGTACACTCAAGAGTTATAATGCGAGATCGGGATTCCAGGAGAAGAAAGGAATGAAACTGAGGACGGTGCTACGTCTAATAATCCCTCTCTAATACTCCCCCTCTAATACTCCGTCTCTAATACTCACTCTCTAATACTTCTCTCTAATAATCCCTCTCTAATAATCCCTCTCTAATACTCCCACTCTAATACTCCATTTCTAATACTTCCTCTCTAATACTCCCTCTCTAATAGTCCCTCTCTAATACTACTCTCTAATACTCCCTCTCTAATACTCCCTCTCTAATACTCCATTTCTAATACTTCCTCTCTAATACTCCCTCTCTAATACTCCTCTCTAATACTCCCTCTCTAATACTTCCTCTCTAATAATCCATTTCTAATACTCCATTTCTAATACTTCCTCTCTAATACTCCCTCTCTAATACTCCTTTCTAATACTCCTCTCTAATACTCCCTTTCTAATACTCCCTCTCTAATACTCCTCTCTAATAATCCCTCTCTAATACTCCCCATCTAATACTTCCTCTCTAATAATACTCTCTAATACTTCCCTTCTAATATCCCTCTCTAATGCTCCACTCTAATACTTCTTCTAATACTCCTCTCTAATACTCCTCTCTAATACTCCTTCTAATATCCTCTCTAATACTCCTCTCTAATATCCTCTCTAATACTCCTCTCTAATACTCCTCTCTAATATCCTCTCTAATACTCCCTTCTAATACTCCTTTCTAATACTTCCTCTCTAATACTCCTCTCTAATACTCCTTTCTAATACTCCTCTCTAATATCCTCTCTAATACCCTCTCTAATCTCCCTTCTAATACTCTCTTTAATACTCCCTTCTAATACTCCTCTCTAATCTCCTTCTAATATCTCTCTCTAATACTTCCTCTCTAATACTTCCTATCTCCTTTAATCTCTCTCTAATACTCCTTTCTAATACTCCTCTCTAATATCCTCTCTAATCTCCTCTAATACTCCTCTCTAATTCCCTCTCTAATACTCCCTCTCTAATACTCCCTCTCTAATACTCCTCTCTAATACTCCTTTCTAATACTCCTCTCTAATACTTCCTTCTCAAATACTCCCTCTCTAATTTCCTCTAATACTCCTCTCTAATACTCCCTCTCTAATACTCCTTCTAATACTCCTCTCTAATATCCTCTCTAATACTCCTCTCTAATACTCCCTCTCTAATACTCCCTCTCTAATACTCCCTCTCTAATACTCCCTCTCTAATACTCCCTCTCTAATACTCCCTCTCTAATACTCCTCTCTAATACTCCTCTCTAATCTCCCTCTCTAATACTCCTCTCTAATACTCATCTCTCTAATACTCCCTCTCTAATAATCTCTCTCTAATAATCCCTCTCTAATAATCCCTCTCTAATACTCCCTCTCTAATAATCCCTCTCTAATACTCCCTCTCTAATACTCCTCTCTAATCTCCTCTCTAATACTCTCTCTCTAATCTCCTCTCTAATCTCCTCTCTAAACTCCTCTCTAATACTCCTCTCTAATATCTCTCTCTAATACTCCTCTCTAATACTCCTCTCTAATTCTCCTCTCTAATACTCCCTCTCTAATACTCCTCTCTAATACTCCCTCTCTAATACTCCCTCTCTAATACTCCCTCTCTAATACTCCTCTCTAATACTCCCTCTCTAATACTCTCTCTCTAATACTCCCTCTCTAATACTCCCTCTCTAATACTCCCTCTCTAATCTCCTCTCTAATACTCCTCTCTAATACTCCCTCTCTAATACTCCCTCTCTAATACTCCCTTTCTAATACTCCCTCTCTAATACTCCCTCTCTAATACTCCCTCTCTAATACTCCTCTCTAATACTCCTCTCTAATATCCTCTCTAATACTCCTTTCTAATACTCCTCTTAATATTCTCTAACTCCTCTCTAATACTCCCTCTCTAATACTCCCTCTCTAATACTCCCTCTCTAATCTCCTCTCTAATACTCCTCTCTAATACTCCTTCTAATACCTCTCTAATACTCCTTCTAATACTCCTCTCTAATACTCCTCTCTAATACTCCTCTCTAATACTCCTCTTTAATAATCCTCTCTAATACTCCCTCTCTAATCTCCTCTCTAATTCCTCTCTAATACTCCCTCTCTAATATCCTCTCTAATACTCCTCTCTAATAATCCTCTCTATACTCCTCTCTAATATCCTCTCTAATACCCCTCTCTAATAATCCTCTCTAATACTCCTCTCTAATATCCCTCTCTAATAGCTCCCTCTTAATATCCTCTCTCAATGACTCCTCTCTAATATCCTCTCTAATATCCTCTCTAATACTCTCTTAATACTCCTCTTAATTCCTTAATATCCCTGTCCTAATGATCCTCTCATTCTTCCCTGCTTCATGTCCCAGACCCTTCCTCGTGTCAACTCTTCAAATCCTTCAGACTTCCTCTGTCAGACCCTTCCTGTAACTCTTCAATACGTCCTTCAAGTAATCCCTTCTGTTAGTCCAGACCCTTCTGTAGTCCCAGACTCTTCTTTAGTACCAGACCCTTCCTGTTAGTCCAAGATCCTTCCTGTTAGTACCAGACCCTTCCTGTTAGTCCCAGATCCTTCCTGTTAGTACCAGACCCTTCCTGTTAGTCCCAGATCCTTCCTGTTAGTACCAGACCCTTCCTGTTAGTTCTATAATTTTCCTGTTAGTACCAGACCCTTCCTGCTAGTCCCTTAACCTTAATCTTAGTCCCAGACCCTTCCTGTTAGTACCAGACCTTCCTGTAGTCCTAGACCTTTTCCTTTAGTCCCAGACCATTCTTGTTAGTACAAGACCCGTCCTGTTAGTCCCAGACCCTTCCTGTTAGTACCAGACCCTTCCTGTTAGTCCCAGACTTTTCCTGTTAGTACCAGACCATTCCTGTTAGTACCAGACCCTTCCTTTCAGTCCCAGACTCTTCCTGTTAGTCGCAGACCTTTCCTGATAGTACCAGATCCTTCCTGTTAGTCCCAGACTCTTCCTGTTAGTACCAGTCCCTTCCTGTTAGTACCAGACCCTTCCTGTTAGTCTCAGACTTTTCCTGGTAGTACCAGACCTTTTCTGTTAGTCCCTTAACCTTTATCTTAGTTCCAGACCATTCCTGTTAGTCCAGACCTTCCTGTTAGTACCAGACCCTTTCTGTTAGTCCCAGACCATTCCTGTTAGTACCAGACACTTCCTGTTAGTCCCAGACTTTTCCTGTTAGTACCAGACCTTCTTGTTAGTCCCAGACCCTTCCTGTTAGTCCCAGACCCTTCCTGTTAGTACCAGACCCTTTCTGTTAGTCCCTTAACCATTCTCTTAGTCCCTGACCCTTCTTGTTAGTCCTGACCCTTAATGTCAGTCCTTGACCCTTCCTGTCACTCCCCAGACCTTTTCTCTTAGTCCCTTTCCCTTCCTGTTAGTCCCTGACCTTTCCTGTTACTCTCAGATCCTTTCTGTTAGTATTAAACCTTTAATGTTAGTCCTAGACCCTTTCTGTTAGTACCAGACCATTCCTGTTAGTCCCTAAATTTGTTTTAGTCCCAGACCATTCCTGTTAGTACAGACCCTTCCTGTTAGTTCCAGACCCTTCCTGTTAGTACTAGACCCTTCCTGTTAGTTTTAGGTTCT
The DNA here is from genome assembly GCA_009830355.1 of Cherax destructor. Classification (NCBI taxonomy): domain Eukaryota; kingdom Metazoa; phylum Arthropoda; class Malacostraca; order Decapoda; family Parastacidae; genus Cherax; species Cherax destructor. Next base: position 27,137 of record WNWK01001305.1, read on the forward strand.
TCCCGTTAGTCTTAGATCCTTCTTGTAGTCCCCTAACCTTTTTTAGTTCCAGACCTTCTGTTACTAGACCTTTCCTGGTAGTACTAGACCCTTCCTGTTAGTACTAGACCACCTTCCTGTTAGTACTAGACCCTTCCTGTTAGTCCCAGACTCTTCCTGTTAGTCTTAGATTCTTCCTGTTAGTCCACTAACCTTTTTCTTAGTCCCAGACCATTCCTGTTAGTACCAGACCCTTCCTGTTAGTTTCAGACCCTTCCTGTTAGTCTAGACCTTTCTGTTAGTCCCAGACCCTTCCTGTTAGTCCTATACCCTTTCTGTTAGTCCCAGACTCTTGCTGTTAGTCCTAGATCCTTCCTGTTAGTCCCCTAACCTTTTTCTTAGTTCCAGATTCTTCCTGTTAGTCCCAGATCCTTCCTGTTAGTCCCTTAACTTTTCTTAGTCCCAGACCATTCCTGTTAGTACCAGACTCTTCCTGTTAGTACTAGACCCTTCCTGTTAGTCCTTGTTAGTCCTAGACCTTTTCTGTTAGTACCAGACCCTTCCTGTTAGTCCTCTAAACTTTTTCTTAGTCCCAGATCGTTCCTGTTAGTACCAGACCCTTCCTGTTAGTTCCAGACCCTTCCTGTTAGTACCAGACCCTTCCTGTTAGTCGCAGACTTTTCCTGTTAGTCCCAGACACTTCCAGTTATTCCCAGACCCTCCTGATGGTCCCAAACCCTTCCAGTTAGTACCAGACCCTTGCTGTTAGTCCCAGACTTTTCCTGTTAGTACCAGACCCTTCATGTTAGTCCCAGACCTTTCCTGTTAGTCTCAGACCCTTCCTGTTAGTACCAGACCCTTTCTGTTAGTCCCTTAACAATTGATTTAGTCCCAGACCATTCCTGTTAGTACTAGATCCTTCCTTTTAGTCCCTGACCCTCCCTGTTAGTTCCTGACCCTTCCTGTTAGTCCTAGACCCTTCCTGTCAGTCCCCAGACCTTTCCTATTAGTCCCTATCCCTTCCTGTTAGTCCCTCACCCTTCCTGTTAGTCCCTGACCCTTCCTGTTAGTCCCTCACCCTTCCTGTTAGTCCCTGACACTTCCTGTTAGTCACAGACCCTTCCTGTTAGTCCCAGACCATTCCTGTTAGTCCTAGACCCTTCCTGTTAGTACCAGATCCTTCCTGTTAGTACCAGATCCTTCCTGTTCGTCCCAGACCCTTCCTGTTAGTTCCAGATCCTTCCAGTTAGTCCCTGACCTTTCCTGTTAGTTCCAGACCCTTCCTGTTAGTCCCAGACCCTTCTTGTTAGTCCTAGACCCTTCCTGTTAGTACCAGATCCTTCCTGTTCGTCCCAGACCCTTCCTGTTAGTTCCAGATCCTTCCAGTTAGTCCCTGACCTTTCCTGTTAGTTCCAGACCCTTCCTGTTAGTTCCGTGGGTGCCATACGTTCTGCTCCAGGGAGTCATACACCTGACCTCTACCTGGGTTACAGACCTCTCTCTCTTTTACACAGGATTTCAGAGGGTTAGGTTAAGGTTCCTAAGTTTATTTACATGCTAAGAGCTTGTGAAGTTGGAGTCATCTTTGGGCCAGCAATTTCATTTGATCAACTGACTTTATTTCGTTGATATCATTATGCTCTACGAACATGTTTCAGACGCGAGTCATCTTAATAATAAATGATCTCAGAGTGAAGTTGCTGCTTGCTGCCCGTCTTGTGGTATAGAAGCTCACTTCTCGCTGTCCTCGGAGTGCAGCCAAGTGTGGTACTTTGACAATGTTGGCCTTGTACATATCAGTAAGACAGTCCACATCCCACCGGTGTTGAAGGCTCTGCTGAAAGGACAGATAGATCTGTCCAGGCTGGGTCCAGGCGAGAGATGAGTCGTCTTGCTCTGTCCTCTACTCTGTTAAGTAATCGCAGATAATTTGGAGGGTAGACAATCCAAGAAAGTGGAGCATACTTAAAGTGTGAGCGTACTTGTGCCTCGTACAGAATCTTGCAACGTCTGCTGTCGAGCAGATGCGAGATACGTCGAAGTGCTGTAGGCTTCCTGGCAGCCTTGTTTGCAAGATTTACAACGTGGTTCTTCATGGTCAGTTTGGAGTCAAATTTCACTCCAAGGATATCCACTTCGTCCCCTGATACCAACACTCTCCCATTCATTCTTACCACTGCTCCAGCATTACTATTATGGTGCATAGACACCATCATCATTTATCTCTCTCTCACTCTCTCTCTCTCTCTCTCTCTCTCTCTCTCTCACACACTCACTCTCTCTCACTCTTAAGAACGAGGAGGTTAAAGTACCCTGACAGCGGAGAGAAGAGGTTCAGTCACCCGTGGCTCCTCCTTCTCATCCTCCTATTTTTGTCTTCTTCTTTCTTCTTTCCTCTTCCTTCTCCGTCTTTTTTCCTTCTCCTTCTCCACTTTCTCCTTCTCTTATCTTATTCTTCCTATGCCTCCTATTTTTCCTCATCCTCTTCCTCTTATTCTTTATTATTTTACTCTTCCTCCTCCCTTACTCTTCCTGTCCTTCTCCTCTTTCTCTGCCTCCTCTTACTCTTCCTCCTCCTCTTACTCTTCCTCCTCCTCTTACTCTTCCTCCTCCTCTTACTCTTCCTCCTCCTCTTACTCTTCCTCCTCCTCTTACTCTTCCTCTTCCTCTTACTCTTCCTCTTCCTCTTACTCTTCCTCCTCCTCTTACTCTTCCTCCTCCTCTTACTCTTCCTCTTCCTCTTACTCTTCCTCTTCCTCTTACTCTTCCTCTTCCCCTTACTCTTCCTGTCCTCCTCTTTCTCTGCCTCCTCTTAGTCTTCCTCCTCCTCTTACTCTTTTTCCTCCTCTTACTCTTCCTCCTCCTCTTACTCTTCCTCCTCCTCTTTCTCTTCCTCCTCCTCTTACCTTCCTCCTCCTCTTACTTCTCATCCTCTTACTCTTCCTCCTCTTACTCTTCTCCTCCTCTTACTCTTCTCTCATCTTACTCTTCCTCCTCTCTTACTCTTCCTCTCCTCTTACTCTTCCTCCCCTCTTACTCTTCCCTCCTCTTACCCTCTTCCTTACTCTTCCTCTTCCTCTACTCTTCCTCTTCCCTTATCTTCCTGTCCTCTCTTCCTGCCTCTTAGTCTTCTCCTCTTATCTTCTTCCTCCTCTTACTCTTCCTCCTCCTCTTACCCTTCTCCTCCTCTTTCTTCCTCCTCCTCTTACTCTTCTCCTCCTCTTACTTTCCTCCTCCTCTTACTCTCCTCCTCCTCTTACTTCCTCACTCTTACTTCCTCCTCTCTTACTCTTCCATCCTCCTCTTACTCTTCCTCCTCCTCTTACTCTTCCTCCTCCTCTTATCCTCCTCCTCTTCCTCTTCCATCCGGGACAATAGTCAGGATGTGATAATTAACCAAGCCAAGAGAGCGGCTATAAGGCAAGAAACCTGAGGGTCACAGAGGGTCGGGTTGGATCCTCTTAGACTCTCGCTGTCGGGTCGGATCCTCTTGGACTCTCGCTATTTCACGGGGATCCGATTCCTTATTTCTGGGGAGGTCCTCCGCTCTCCCTCTCTCTCTCTCTCTTTATTGTTGTTGTTATTGATACTACGCAGAAGGTTTACGAGTTATGCAAGTTCACTTGTTGATACTTCGCTAAGGTAACCAGTTTACGGGAGGAGAGAGAGAGAGGGGAGGAAAAATTGTAAACTGGATAAGAGGATCATAAGGCGAGGATCGTATGCGAAGGACCGGATCCCATTTTCCGGGTGCGTGATCCTTTATTGCTGCCGTTGATCCTGTTAGCCGGTCACTGCTCTCAGAGACCTGCCTTAGCGTCACCTACCACCCCCCTACCCCCATCCCACTACCCCTACTCTCCTACCGTGATTGTCTTTCCGTTCGGGGACGGAATGTAACTGCGGTATAAAGATTAAGCGAGTGTCTAGCAGGCACCTTTGGAGTACGTGACCTACGGTATTCTGTTGGTATGTATCAGAGTCTGTTGGAACGTAACAGGCATCTGTTTGTATATAACGGAATCTGTTGGTACGTAATTGGCATCTGTTGGTATTTAACGGAGTCTGTTGGTACGTAACAGGTATCTCTTGGTATGTATCGGAATCTGTTGGTATGTAACGGAGTCTGTTGGCATGTAATGTTGTCTGTTGGTATGAAACAGAGTCTGTTGGTACATAACAGGCATCTGTTGGTATGTAACGGAGTCTGTTGGTATGTAACTGGTAAGGTCTGTTTGTATGTAACGGAGTCTGTTAGTACGTAACAGGCATCTGTTGGTATGTAACGGAATCTGTTGATATGTATCGGAATCTGTTGGTTTGTAACAGACATCTGTTGATAGGTAACAGGCACCAGTTGGTACATAACAGGCATCTGTTGGTATGTAATGGAGTATGTTGGTATATTTCAGGCATCTGTTGATATATAACGGAGTTTGCTGGTATGTAACGGAGTCTGTTGGTAGGTGACAGGCATCTGTTGGTACATAACAAGCATTTGTTCGTATGTAACAGAGTCTGTTGGTACGTAACAGACACACGTTGGTACGCAACACGCACCTTTTGTTGCGCAACAGGCATCTGTTGTTACGTAACAGGCATCTGTTTATAGATATGTAATGGAGTCTGTTGGTATGTAACGGAAATGGTTGGTAGATAAGGAAGTCCGTTGCTAAGTGACTCGTCTGTTGGTATGCAATGTCTGTTGGTAGGGAAATGACATCTGTTGGTAGGAAAGTGAAATCTGTTGGTAGGAAAGTGAAATCTGTTGGATCTGTTGATATGTAAAAAAATATGTTGTTTGTAACGTAGTATGCTGGTATGTATCATTGTCTGTTGCTATGCAACGGGGGACACCAGAACGGAAACTTCTGTTATTATAAAAGCCTTCAAAATCCCTTTTGTTATCCCTGTTGGTAATCGCATTAAGTTGAAGCTGCCGTTTTGCTGGAGCACTGTTGTTGTTGATGTTGTATACACCGTTGTTGTAGTCGTTGTTTGTGTTTCTGTTGTTGTTTTTACTGTTGCTGCAGCCGTTGTTAGTGATACTCCGGCTCTTTGTACCGTTGTTGCAGTAGCTGTTGGCGTTGCTGTTGTATTTACCGTTGTTGTACTCTCTGTTAGTGTTACTGTGGCATTGTAGTCTCTGTTCGCATTACTGTTGTTTAGTCAACATTTGTAGCCTCTGTTGGCGTTACTGTTGTTGTAGTTACAGTGGCTGTAGTCTCTGCTGGCATTACTGTTACTGTATTTTTCGTGGCTGTAGTCTCTGTTGACTTTATTGTTGTTGTAGGCGCAGTGGCTGTAGGCTCTGTTGGGGTTACTCTTGTTGTAGTCACAGTGGCTGTATTCTCTGTTGGCGTTACTGTTGTTGTAGTCACAATGGCTGAAGTCTCTGTTGGCGTTACTGTTGTTGTAGTTACAGTGGCTGTAGTCTCTGTTGGCGTTACTGTTGTTTTAGTTACAGTGGCTGTAGTCTCTGTTAGAGTTACTGTTGTTACATTTACTTTTTATTTTAGTGTCTGCTGGCATTACTGTTGCTGTGTTTACCGTTGACGTAGAATCTGTTAGCGGTTCTACTGTTGTATTTAATTTTTTTTGTAGTGTGTGTTGGCGTTACTGTTAATGCATATACCGTTGTCACTGTTGATACAGTTACAGTTAATGACTGTTACTGTTGCTGAGGTGTGTTTCAGAGTTCGTACGCAGCTTCTGCAGTAGGCACGACAGAGCTTGCTTGAGTTACACGATTGTAAGTTGTGAAGGAGTGACCCCAGGGTTCAGGGACTTGACCCAAGCAAACTCAGCAAGGTGAGAACACAAACATATATACACAGACATACACACACACACACACACACACACACACATACACACACACACAAACACACACACACACACACAAACACACACACACAGACACAGACACACAGACACACACAGACACACACACACACACGCACACACACACACATACACACACAAACATACACACGCACACACACACACACACATACACACACACACACACACACACACACACACACACACATACACACACACATACAGACACACACGCACACACACACACACACACACACATACACACACACAAACATACACACACACACACACACACACACACACACACATACACACACACACACACACGGACTGTAAGAAGGCTTTTGACATAGTTCCACACAAGAGATTAGTGTAAAAGCTGGAGGACCAGACAGGTATAACAGGAAAGGCACTGCAATGGATCAGAGAATACCTGAAGGGAAGGCAGCGGCGAGTCATGGTACGAGTCCACCTGTGAGGAGCGGAATTCCACAGGTCAGTCCTAGGACCGGTGCTGTTTCATGTGAATGACATGATGGAAGGAATAGACTCAGAAGTATTCCTGTTTGCAGACGATGTGAAGTTAATGATGAGAATTCAGTCGGAGGAGGATCAGGCAGGATTACAAAGGAATTTGGAGAGGCTGCAGGCCTGGTCCAGCAACTGGCTCTTGGAGTTCAACCCCACCAAGTGCAAAGTCATGAAGATCGGGGAAGGGCAAAGAAGACCGCAGACAGAGTACAGTCTAGGGGGCCTAAGACTACAAACCTCACTCAAGGAGAAGGATCTTGGAGTGTGTATAATACCGAGCACATCTCCTGAGGCGAACATCAACCAAATAACTGGTGCAGCATATTGGCGACTAGCGAACCTAAGATTAGCATTCCGGCATCTCAGTAACTAATCGTTCAAGACACTGTACACCGTGTATGTCAAGCCCATGTTAAAGTAGGCAGCACCAGTTTGGAACCCACACCTGGCCAAGCACATCAGGAAATTAGAGAAAGTTCAAAGGTTTGCAACGAGACTAGTCCCGGAGCGAAAATGCATCGACCTGACGACACTGGAAGACAGGAGAGATAGGAGGGATATGATAACGACATATAAAATATTGAGAGGAATCGACAAGGTGGACAGAGACAGGATGTTCCAGAGATAGGACACAGAAACAAAGGGTCACAATTGGAAGTTGAAGACTCAGATGAGTCACAGGGATGTTAGGAAGTATTTTTTCAGCCTTAGAGTTGTGGATATGAAAACAGCATACAAAGTATTAAGGGGAATTGATAAGATAGACTGGGACAGGCGGTTTGAGAAGCGATAAACGGGAACTTGGGGTCACCATTGGAAGTTAAAGTCACAGATGATTCACAGGGATGTCAGGAAGAATTTCTTCAGTCTCAGTGTGGTCGGGAAGTGGAATGATCTTGATGAGGAAGTAGTGGAGGAAGACTCCATAAATAAAATAAGGCCCACAAGGCTAAGTGTGGCACATCTGAGGCGGACATCAACCAACGAGACTAGTCCCGGAGCGAAAGGGCATCGACCTGACGACACTGGAAGACAAGAGAGATAGAAGGGATATAATAACGACATATAAAATATTGAGAGGAATCGACAAGGAGGACAGAGACAGGATGTTTCAGAGATGGGACACAGCAACAAGGGATCACAATTGGAAGTTGAAGACTCAGATGAGTCACAGGGATGTTAGGAAGTATTTCTTCAGTCATAGAGTTGTCAGGAAGTGGAATAGTCTGGAAAGTGAGGAAGTGTAGGCAGGAATCTTACATAGCTTTAGGAAGAGGTATGATAGAGCTCATGGAGCAAGGATAGAATGGACGTAGTGGAGATCAGTGAAGAGGCTGGGCTAGGAGCTATGAATCGACAACTGTAACAACAATTAGGAAAGCATACAGACACACACAAATAACACAAACACAATGAATAACTATGTCAATCATTGTACATAAACACTAGTGTACATAAACACTAGTGTACATAAACACTAGTGTACATAAACACTAGTGTACATAACACTAGTGTACATAAACACTAGTGTTCATAAACACAAGTGTACATAAACACTAGTGTACATGAACACTAGTGTACATAAACACCAGTGCACATAAACACTAGTGTACATAAACACTAGTGTACATAAACACCAATGTATATTAACACCAGCGTACATAAACATCAGTGTACATAAAAACTAGTGTACATGAACACTAGTGAACATAAACACTAATGTACATAAACACCAGTGTACATAAACACCAGTGCACATAAACACTAGTGTACATAAACACCAGAGTACATAAACACCAGTATACATAAACACCAGTGTATATAAACACTAGTGTACATAAACACCAGTGTATATAAACACCTAGTATACATAAACACCAGTGTATATAAACACTAGTGTACATAAACACCAGTGTACATAAACACCAGTGTACATAAACACCAGTGCACATAAACACTAGTGTACATAAACACCAGCGTACATAAACACCAGCGTACATAAACACCAGTGTATATAAACACTAGTGTACATAAACACTAGTGTATATAAACACCAGTATACATAAACACCAGTGTATATAAACACTAGTGTACTTAAAAATAAGTGTATATAAACACCAGTATACATAAACACCAGTGTGTATAATCACTAGTGTACATAAACACCAGTATATATAAACACCAGTATACATAAACACCAGTGTATTTAAACACTAGTGTACTTAAACACCAGTGTATATAAACACCAGTGTATATAAACACTAGTGTACTTAAAAATAAGTGTATATAAACACCAGTATACATAAACACCAGTGTGTATAATCACTAGTGTACATAAACACCAGTATATATAAACACCAGTATACATAAACACCAGTGTATTTAAACACTAGTGTACTTAAACACCAGTGTATATAAACACCAGTGTATATAAACACCAGTATACATAAACACCAGTGTATATAAACACTAGTGTACATAAACACCAAAGCATATAAACACAAGTATACATAAACACCAGTGTTTATAAACACTAGTGTACTTAAACACAAGTGTACATAAACACCAGTGAACATAATACTAGTGTACATAAACACCAGTGTGCATAAACACTAGTGTACATAAACACTAGTGTACATAACACTAGTGTACATAAACACCAGTGTACTTAAACAACAGTGTACATAAACACCAGTGTACATAAACACTAGTGTACATAAACACTAGTGTACATAAACACCAGTGTACATAAACACTAGTGTACTTAAGCAGTGACATAAACGCTAGTGTAAATAAACACCAGTGTACATAAACACTGGTGTACATAAACACTAGTGTACATAAACACTAAACAGTGTACATAAACACCATTATAAACACTAGTGTACATAACACTAGTGTACATAAACACTAGTATACATAAACACCACTGCACATAAACACTAGTGTACATACATTAGTGTACATAAACCTAGTGTACATAAACACTAGTGTACATAAACACTAGTGTCTTAGACTGACCCTGCAACACGACTAGGTGAGTACATAAACACTAGTGTACATAAACATTAGTGTACATAAACTCTAGTGTACATAAACACCAGTGCACATAAACACCAGTGCACATAAACACTAGTGTACATAAACACCAGTGTACATAAACACCAGTGCACATAAACAATAGTGTACATAAACACCAGCGTACATAAACACTAGTGTACATAAACACTAGTGTACATAAACATCAGTGTACATAAACACCAGTGTACATAAACACCAGAGTACATAAACACTAGTGTACACAAACACCAGCGCACATAAGCACTAGTGTACATAAACACTAGTGTACATAAACACTAGTGTACATAAACACTAGTGTACATAAACACCAGTGCACATAAACACTAGTGTACATAAACACCAGTGTACATAAACACTAGTGTACATAAACACTAGTGTACATAAACACTAGTGTACGTAAACACTAGTGTAAGTAAACACTAGTGTACATAAACACTAGTGTACATAAACATTAGTGTACATAAGCACCAGTGTACATAAACACCAGTGTATATAAACACCAGTGTACATAAACACTAGTGTACATAAACAATAGTGTACATAAACACTAGTGAACATTAACACTAGTGTACATAAACACTAGTGTACATAAACACCACTGTACATAAACACTTGTGTACATAAACACTAGTGTACATAAACACTAGTGTACATAAACACTAGTGTACATAAACACTAGTGTACATAAACACCAGTGAACATAAACACTAGTGTACATAAACACTAGTGTACATAAACACTAGTGAACATAAACACTAGTGCACATAAACACTAGTGTACATGTACACTAGTGTACATGAACACTAGTGTACATTAACACTATTATACATAAACACCAGTGTACATAAACACCAATGTACATAAACACTAGTGTACATAAACACCAGTGCACATAAACATTAGTGTACATGAATACTAGTGTACATGAACACCAGTTTACATAAACACTAGTGTACATGAACACTAGTGTACATGAACACCAGTGTACATAAACACCAGTGCACATAAACACTAGTGTACATGAACACTAGTGTACATAAACACCAGTGTACATAAACACTAGTGTACATAAACACCAGTGTACATAAACACCAATGTACATAAACACCAATGTACATAAACACTAGTGTACATAAACACCAGTGCACATAAACACTAGTGTACATGAATACTAGTGTACATGAACACTAGTTTAAATAAACACTAGTGTGCATGAACATTAGTGTACATGAACACCAGTCTACATAAACACCAGTGCACACAAACACTAGTGTACATGAACACTAGTGTACATAAACACCAGTGTACATAAACACTAGTGTACATAAACACCAGTGTACATAAACACCAGTGTACATAAACACCAATGTACATAAACACCAATGTACATAAACACTAGTGTACATAAACACCAGTGTACATAAACACTAGTGTACATGAACACTAGTGTACATAAACACCAGTGTACATAAACACCAGTGTACATAAACACCAGTGTACATAAACACCAGTGTACATAAACACCAATGTACATAAACACCAATGTACATAAACACTAGTGTACATAAATACCAGTGTACATAAACACTAGTGTACATGAACACTAGTGTACATGAACACCAGTTTACATAAACACTAGTTTACATGAACACTAGTGTACATAAACACCAGTGTACATAAACACTAGTGTACATGAACACTAGTGTACTTAAACACCAGTGTACATAAACAGTAGTCTACATAAATTTTTTCCATCAGTTTTGAAACTTGACTTTTGTTTGTGTTAAGAAATCTTTTATTTAATTAGAATCGTAATTAACATCTTAATTAATAAAACATAGTTTGAACTTAATAAAAAAATTAAAAAAATATATTCTGGGAACTTGATTGAGTTTTCAATGTTAACGCTGCTCTGTCTCTCTGTCTGCCTGTCTGTCTGTCTCTGTCTGTCTGACTGTCTCGGTCTGCCTGACTTTCTGTCTGTCTGTCTGCCTGTCTGTCTGTCTCTGTCTGTATGTCCGTCTGTCTGTCGGTCTGTTTGCCTCTGTCTGTCTGCCTGACTGTCTGTCTGTCTGTCTTCCTGTCTGTCTGTCTCTGTCTGTATGTCTGTATGTCTGTCTGTCTGTTTGCCTCTGTCTGTCTGTCTGTCTGTCTGTCTGTCTGTCTGTCTGTTTGTCGCTCTCTCTCTCTCTCTGTCTCTCTTACTTTCGTACATATTTTACCAACTAACGTTTTTTTGAAGAGAGATGATGGGGGAGCGAAGTTAACATGCTGGAAGAGGATGGAAGGTTTCCTGGGGCTGAAGAGGAAGGAGGGGGCAGAGTTGTTGATGTTGGAACTTAGAGAAGTGAACACCAACTTAGTTAAGGAGTCAAAGTATTGGAGGAGTCAGAGACCAACAAACTTGAGGGTGGAGCACTTTTATACTGGTAACTCCAGCAGTTATCCTCGCAGGCACCACCTAAACTTATCATCCTGGCCACAACTCCAAAGTTAACATGCTGGACAAATTTCCAAGTTATCATGTTGGCCACAACTCCAAAGTTAACATGCTGGACAAATTTCCAAGTTATCATGTTGGCCACAACTCCAAAGTTAACATGCTGGACAAATTTCCAAGTTATCATGTTGGCCACAACTCCTAAGTTAACATGCTGGACAAATTTCCAAGTTATCATGTTGGCCACAACTCCAAAGTTATCATTCTGGCCACAACTCCAAAGTTATCATGCTGGCCACAACTCCAAAGTTATCATCCTGGCCTCATTTCCAAGTTATCATCCTGGTAACATCTCAAAAGTTATCCTGCTCACAGTTCCAAGTTATTATCCTGGCAACAACTCGAAAGTTATCTTCCTAGCCACAACTCCAAAATTATCATCCTGGCAACAACTCGAAAGTTATCATCCTGGCCACAACTCTAAGTCATCATCCTGGCAACAACTAGAAAGTTATCCTGGGCACAATTTCAAGTTATCCTCCTGGGTACAATTCAAAGTTATCATCCTGACCACAATTCGAAGGTATCATAATGGGAACAATTTCAAATTATCATTCTGGCAACGATTCCAGGTTATCACTCTGGTCTCAATTCAAAGTTATTATTCTGACCACAATTCCAAGTTATCGTGCTCTTCACAATTCAAAGTTATCACCCTGGCCACAATTCAAAGTTATCATGCTCTCCACAATTTCAAGTTATTATTCTGGCTACAGTTCCAAGTTATCATCCCAGCCATAATTTAAAATTATCATCCTGACTCAACTCGAAAGTTATCCTGGGCACAATTCCAAGTTATCCTCCTGGGCACAATTCCAAGTTATCATGGGCACAATTAAAAGTCATCATTCTAGGCACAACTCGAAAATTATCATCCTGAAAATAATTTCAAGTTATCATCCTGGAAACAATTTCATGTTATCATCCTGGGTACAACTTGAAAGTTATCCTGTGAACAATTCCAAGTTATCATGCTGGCCACAATAACAAGTTATCATCCTGGCCACAATTGAAAGTTATCATCCTGACCACAATTCCAACACAGTCCTACACTGACAGTCAACATCAACACAGTCCCACACTGACAGCCAGCATCAACACAGTCCCACACTGACAGCCAGCATCAACACAGTCCCACACTGGCAGCCAGCATCAACACAGTCCCACACTGACAGCCAGCATCAACACAGTCCCACACTGACAGCCAGCATCAACACAGTCCCACACTGACAGCCAGCATCAACATAGTCCCACACTGACAGCCAGCATCAACACAGTCCCACACTAACTGCCAGCATCAACACAGTCCTACACTGACAGCCAGCATCAACACAGTCCCACACTGACAGCCAGCATCAACACAGTCCCACACTGACTGCCAGCATCAACACAGTCCCACACTGACAGCCAGCATCAACACAGTCCCACACTGACTGCCAGCATCAACACAGTCCCACACTGACAGCCAGCATCAACACAGTCCCACACTGACAGCCAGCATCAACACAGTACCACACTGACAGCCAGCATCAACACAGTCCCACACTGACAGCCAGCATCAACACAGTCCCACACTGACAGCCAGCATCAACACAGTCCCACACTGACAGCCAGCATCACCACAGTCCCACACTGACAGCCAGCATCAACACAGTCCCACACTGACAGCCAGCATCAACACAGTCCCACACTGACTGCCAGCATCAACACAGTCCCACACTGACGCCAGCATCAACACAGTCCCACACTGACGCCAGCATCAACACAGTCCCACACTGACTGCCAGCATCAACATAGTCCCACACTGACAGCCAGCATCAACACAGTCCCACACTGACAGCCAGCATCAACACAGTCCCACACTGACTGCCAGCCTCAACACAGTCCCACACTGACTGCCAGCATCAAGACAGTCCTACCCTGACAGCCAGCATCAACACAGTCCCACACTGACAGCCAGCATAAACACAGTCCCACACTGACAGCCAGCATCAACACAGTCCCACACTGACAGCCAGCATCAACACAGTCCCACACTGACAGCCAGCCTCAACACAGTCCCACACTGACTGCCAGCATCAAGACAGTCCTACCCTGACAGCCAGCATCAACACAGTCCCACACTGACAGCCAGCATCAACACAGTCCCACACTGACAGCCAGCATCAACACAGTCCCACACTGACAGCCAGCCTCAACACAGTCCCACACTGACTGCCAGCATCAAGACAGTCCTACCCTGACAGCCAGCATCAACACAGTCTCACACTGACAACCAGCATAAACACAGTCCCACACTGACAGCCAGCATCAACACAGTCCCACACTGACAGCCAGCATCAACACAGTCCACACTGACAGCCAGCCTCAACACAGTCCCACACTGACAGCCAGCATCAAGACAGTCCTACCCTGACAGCCAGCATCAACACAGTCCCACACTGACAGCCAGCATCAACACAGTCCCACACACTGACAGCCAGCATCAACACAGTCCCACACTGACAGCCAGCATCAACACAGTCACACACTGACAACCAGCATCAAGACAGTCCTACCCTGACAGCCAGCATCAAGACAGTCCCACACTGACAGCCAGCATCAACACAGTCCCACACTGACAGCCAGCATCAACACAGTCCCACACTGACAGCCAGCATCAACACAGTCCCACACTGACAGCCAGCATCAACACAGTCCCACACTGACTGCCAGCATCAAACAGTCCTACCCTGACAGCCAGCATCAACACAGTCCCACACTGACAGCCAGCATAAACACAGTCCTACACTGACAGCCAGCATCAACACAGTCCCACACTGACAGCCAGCATCAACACAGTCCCACACTGACAGCCAGCCTCAACACAGTCCCACACTGACAGCCAGCATCAAGACAGTCCTACCCTGACAGCCAGCATCAACACAGTCCCACACTGACAGCCAGCATCAACACAGTCCCACACACTGACAGCCAGCATCAACACAGTACCACACTGACAGCCAGCATCAACACAGTCCCACACTGACAGCCAGCATCAAGACAGTCCTACACTGACAGCCAGCATCAAGACAGTCCCACACTGACAGCCAGCATCAACACAGTCCCACACTGACAGCCAGCATCAACACAGTCCCACACTGACAGCCAGCATCAACACAGTCCCACACTGACAGCCAGCATCAACACAGTTCCACACTGACAGCCAGCATCAACACAGTCCCACACTGACAGCCAGCATCAACACAGTTCCACACTGACAGCCAGCATCAACACAGTCCCACACTGACAGCCAGCATCAACACAGTCCCACACTGACAGCCAGCATCAACACAGTCCCACACTGACAGCCAGCATCAACACAGTCCCACACTGACAGCCAGCATCAACACAGTCCCACACTGACAGCCAGCATCAACACAGTCCCACACTGACAGCCAGCATCAACACAGTCCTACCCTGACAGGCAGCTTCTTCCCTCAACACAGTTACACACTGATGAAGATTTTCAGCAGTATCTCCTCCAGATCCTTCAGAAACAACTCCTCTTCCTCCTCCTCCAATTCTCAACTCACTAACAATGCAAGTTTTCTTGCGTGTGTGTGTACATTATTTGCAACAGTGGCCAGGTTGCCCGCTTGCGCTCTCGAAATTTTACGCCTCTGTGAGCCCTGTGTGAGGGGTGGGACTCAGCGGTGCTTTTGTGAGCTGTTTACTTGTGAAGTGTTCTTTATTTGTGAGGTTCAAGAAAAACCACTGTGTTTGTTATTTATTTGTGGGATGTAACAGGTCCGGTGTGTTTGTTGTCGGATTGGGAGTTGCAACAGACCCAGTGTGTTTTTGTTGCTTATTTGTGAGTTGCTAGAGTTCCACTGTATTTGTTGTTTATTTGTGAGTTGCAACAGGTTAAGTGTTTGTTGTTTATTTGTGAGTTGCAAGATATCCATTGTATTTGTCGTTTATCTGTTGCAACAGGTGCATTGTATTTGTTGTTTATTTGTGAGTTTCAAGATATCCATTGTATTTTTCGCTTATTTGTGAGCTGCAAGAATACCATTGTATTTGCTGTTTATTTGCGAGGATTAGATTGGATTTTGCAGCCGAAGTGGCTAGTTTATTGTGCACTTTATATCCATCCTGTGGAGGGTAGCGCAAGAGCATATGGATACCTAAAAGGCCTAGGAACTAGGCCCCTAAAGAGTTTACAGGAGTACATCTGGATTTATATCTACAGTTCACTTATCTGTTGGTTAATATTGTGAGGCGCAGGAGAGTTCCACGTTGTTTACAGAGTGTAGATGGCAGTGTTCCTGTGGTCAACATCCGCAGTTCATCCCGAGTGAAATCGTAATAACATGATGGTAAACAACATACGGAACGGCCAGGACTCGAACCCATGGCTAGTTTGTTAGTGAGCGTGGTCTAGTGGTTAGAGTACTGTCCTACTAGTTTTAACACTGGCTTGCCGCCGGTTCCCCGACTTGTAATTTATTCTGTCCAACATTAGCATTTTGCTTTTCGGGAGAAATGGGAAGAATTTATCCTGACGTTGGTCTTTTGTCACATGACAGACCCTCTCAGTGGAGCTCTTGGTAATATGACCGAAGACTTTCCAACACGATAAAAAATTCAGTATCATAAAATGCGATATTCTTTGGGATCGATACGGTATAAGCAGTCAGTGCCCTATAAACCACAACAGGAAGACAAGATATTTTATAACTTCGATACAGTGTAAGTTATCGGCGGTTCTATACACCACAACAAAGACGAAGATGTATTTAATTCATCAACACTACTTTTAAAACACAGATGAACATTTTACGCATCCTAAGTGTTGTTTCTTGCAGTCTCTTTATGAGTAAATGAGGAGAGAATATTGTGTACACAGCGCTTTCCCAGGTATTGACCGGAGGTTTAACACGGAGGTGGAGGCTGGACACCTCCAGACTAGTGTCAACATGGCCGCCGCTGCCTCAAATGCCAGCCTTGTATTACCTGGTTTCACTTATTTATTTGCCAGTCCGGATTTGGCTCGTTTGTTGTTGAAGCTTGGTGGATATTAAGACGATTTGCAATGATTTCCAACGCTGGCTCCCGCTCCCGGCCCTCTACATATACTCAAAAATTAATCCACCCGTCGAAATTCAACCTTAAAAAAACAAGATATTTATAAAATATGTTTTAACGAAGCGACATTTTCCTCGCGAATAACTACCGACATTCTAAAGCGACATCAAAGATATTTCAAAGTAATTAGTAAGTCAAGAGAGTTCTCCCCCAGCTACCGCCTCCCCTCTCTCTTTCTCTCTCACTCTCACTCTCTCTGTCTCTGTTTCTCTCTCACTCTCTCTCATTTCCTCGGTGCCGGGTTGCTTGAGGCTGCTGCCGGCTGGCTGCCCACCTCGCCTCTCAAGTGGAACAGCCAGAGAGCTTTAGCCTTCACTCCTCCAGGCCAACCATTACATTTTACACGTCTGTGAGTCCAAACATGCCTCACCCACCACCGTCTACCATCTATATTAACAACCTCCATCTCTCCCTCCAGCGCAATCTATAACCAATCTCCTGTTTCGATGGGGTCAAAAAACGGTGTTAGAGACAGTGGGTAGTTTAAAAGAAGTAGTTTGCAAGGGAGGGAGAGGGTGGGCGGGTAGCGAGGGTGGGTTTAACTCCCCCCTTCCTCTCCCTCGCCCACTGGTGGGTTCAGTGGTCCCTCACCGTCTACTGGCTCCCTGGCTTGGCTTGCCTCGCTGCACGCTGGCTCTCGCTTCATGCCCAGCTTAGTTCCTCGTGTAATTTTGCATTTGGGCGCCACAAGTGAAGAATAAGAGTTAGTGGCCCACGAAACAGGAGTTAGTCGCCCATGGAATGGACTATAAAACAGGGACAGGGCGCTCTGGGGACAGTGTAGGCCGGCTAGTGGTAGGGGCAGGAACAGCAGCAGCAGGAGGCGCTGCTCCTGCTGCTGCAGGAGTGTTGTTGTGAGTCCTGCTGCAGCAGGTGTGTTGTTGTGATTACTACTGGTACTGCAGAAGTGTTGTTGTGAGCACTGCTGCTGCAGGAGTGTTGTGATTACTACTGCTGCTGCAGGAGTGTTGTGAGTACTGCTGCTGCAGAAATGCTGTTGTGATTACTACTGCTGCTGCAGGAGTGTTGTGACTGCTCCTGCTGCTGGTGCTGTTATTGTTGTTGCTGTCGGTGCTAGTGAAGGAGTGCTGTAACTAACGCTACTGCACCACGCTGCTGTGCAGTGCGAAGGCGGACGGAGAGTGGAACTGATATCGAAACCTTGGTGACGTAGCGGAGACACCTCTGCGACGCCTGAACGCAAGTTCGGAATGTCTGCACACGATCCTCTATTTCAGTGCCCCAGCCAGCGCCTCGTCAAGCGAGTCAACCAGCCCTTCGTTCAGGGCCTCGTCCAGGGAATCAACCAGCGCCTCGCCAAGCGAATCAACCAGCGCCTCGTCCAGCGCCTCGCCAAGCGACTCAACCATCGGCTCGTCCAGCGAATCAACCAGCGCCTCGTCCAGGGCCTCGTCCAGCGAATCAACCATCGCCTCGTCCAGCGAATCAACCATCGTCCCGCAATCGCCCACCTCGGGATTACTTGCTTATTGAAAAGCAGACCACAACAAATGAATCCTGCACAATGGCAAGCAGGGGGAAGGGGGGGGGGAACCTTTGGGTAGCGAGGACCCCTCCTCCAAGCAGTTACAATCCCCCCATCAACTCCGCCTCTCCTAAAATACGTTTTTAATACGTCTCCAAGTAACGTTCTGTAAGTAGACAAAACAGTCTACAACGTCAGTGACGGATTTTTTCCGTGATCCAAATGAAAACAAATGACGAACGAACATGCAATGGTGTTCCATAGTGGACCGCGAACCTAAATAGGGATTCAGAACCTAAACAAGATTCAGAACCTAAACAAAGATTCAGAACCTAAACAAAGATTCAGAACCTAAACAGAGATTCAGAACCTAAACAGGGATTCAGAACCTAAACAGGGATTCAGGACCTAAATAGGGATTCAGAACCTAAATATGGATTCAGAACCTAAACAGGGATTCGAAACCTAACAGGGTTCGAAACCTAAACAGGGGTTCGGAACCATAACAGGGATTTGAAAACTAAACATGGGTTCGGAACCTAACAGGGTTCGAAACTGTTGCCCTTTAAACAATGGAAGCGGAAAAAACATAAGTCCTAATGAGCATACGAGAAGAATGTTGGTTCGGAACATTTAAAACGAGGGGTTCAGAAACTGTTTGTGCCGCTTTAAAACAAGTGGAACAGGAACAGTGTTTTGAAACATCAATGTCCAATGTCAAAAATGACGTGTTTTAAACATTAATGGTCCGTGTTTTGAAATAAGAACTAGTGTTTTGAAACAAGATCAGTCTCGAACATCGGATCGGTGTTTTGAAACTATGGTCCGTTTGAAACATCAATGAACTAGTGTTTGAACATCAATGATCAGTGTCTCGAAACATCGGTGATCCGGTGTTTGAAATGATCAATGTTCAGTGTCTGAACATCAAGGATCCGGTGTTTTGAAACATCAGGATCGTTTTGAAATAAGATCCGGTGTTTTGAAACATCAATGATCCAGTGTCTCGAAACATCGGTGATCCGGTGTTTTGAAACATTAATGATTCAATGTTTCAGTGTTTTGAAACATCAATGATCCGGTGTTTTGAAACATCAGTGATCCAGTGTTTTGAAACATCAATGATCCGGTGTTTTGAAACATCAGTGATCCAGTGTTTTGAAACATCAATGATCCGGTGTTTTGAAACATCAGTGATCCAGTGTTCTGAAACATCAATGATCCGGTGTTTTGAAATATCAATGATCCGGTGTTTTGAAACATTAATGATCCGGTGTTTTTGAAACATCAATGATCCGGTGTTTTGAAACATCAGTGATCCAGTGTTTTGAAACATTAGTGATCCCATGTTTTCGAACATCAATGATCCAGTGTTTTGAAACATTTGTGATCCAGTGTTTTTGAAACATCAATGATCCGGTGTTTTGAAACATCAGTAATCCAGTGTTTTGAAACATTAGTGATACCATGTTTTCGAACATCAATGATCCAGTGTTTTGAAACATTTGTGATCCGGTGTTTTCGAACATCAATGATCCAGCGTTTTGAAACATTTGTGATCCAGTGTTTTTGAAACATCAATGATCCGGTGTTTTGAAACATCAGTAATCCAGTGTTTTGAAACATTAGTGATACCGTGTTTTCGAACATCAATGATCCAGTGTTTTGAAACATTAGTGATCCGGTGTTTTCGAACATCAATGATCCAGCGTTTTGAAACATTTGTGATCCAGTGTTTTAAAACATCAATGATCCGGTGTTTTGAAACATTAGTGATCCCGTGTTTTCGAACATCAATGATCCAGTGTTTTGAAACATTAGTGATCCAGTGTTTTGAAACATCAATGATCCAGTGTTTTTGAAACATCAATGATCCAGTGTTTTGAAACATCAATGATCCAGTGTTTTTGAAACATCAATGATCCGGTGTTTTGAAACATTAGTGATCCAGTGTTTTTGAAACATCAATGATCCGGTGTTTTGAAACAGTTTTTGTAAAGATCCAGACGAGTGAAACTTATGCAAGATCCGGATAAGCCAGATGGACGAAAGAATCCGGATTAGCAAGAGAACGCATACGCACACACACATATGAATACACACACACACACACACACACACACACACCACAACACACACACACACACACACACACACACACACACAGACTCTCACACACTCACAAACACACACACGAAGAGGCGGGTCCAGGAGCTGTAACTCCACCCCAGCAACAACATGTAGGTAAGTACACACACACACACACACACACACACACACATATCCCTGACAATACTTTGACATACCAAGTAATGACCAATAACATTATCATATCGAAATAATTACTTTGTAATTACTAATAATTACTTCCTGTGTTATTTAATAACCATTGTGCCATAAGCATTATATATATATATATATATATATATATATATATATATGTATATATATATATATATATGTATATAAGAATTAAACTTTGTATTTAATATTATTTAAAGTGTACAAATAAATAATAATCCAGGACAAAGTGACCAATAATAAATTTTGAAGATAAAGCATAGATGAAAATAAATAATTTCGAATGATATATATAATCAGGAAATTATTAGTAATTAATTTAACAGTAATTAATTTATACTTCCTAATTGACAGGTAAAAAAAATGTATATACTGAGAGGTGTATATCTCTCAGTGTATATACTGAGAGTGTATACACGAGATATACATTTCTCAGTGTATACACTGAGAGATGTATATATCTCTCAGTGTATATACACTGAGAGATGTATATATCTCAGTGTATATACTGAAAGTGTATACACTGAGAGATATATACATTTCTCAGTGTATACACTGAAAGATGTATATCTCTCTCAGTGTATATACACTGAGAGATGTATATCTCTCTCAGTGTATACACTGAGAGATGTATATCGCTTAGTGTATATACTGTATATATTGAGAGATATACATTTCTCAGTGTATATACTGGTGAGGGGTCGTTGATCCGAGGAACTGGCGCTGTCTTCCGCTTCCGCGGATCAGATCTTGATTACTTCCCAGTCTCAAAGCTGTGTAGCGATCCTTATGTCTTCTGACGCTAAAACGTTCGTTGTGAGAGTTACGTTATAATGTTCATTGTAACAGTGACGTCATAATGTTTATTGTAACAGTGACGTTATGATGTTCATTGTAACAGTGACGTTATACTGTTCATTGTAACAGTGACGTTATAATGTTCGTTGTAACAGTGACGTTATAATGTTCATTGTAACAGTGACGTTATAATGTTCATTGTAACAGTGGCGTTATAATGTTCATTGTAACAGTGACGTTATAATGTTCATTGTAACAGTGACGTTATAATGTTCATTGTAACAGTGACGTTATGATGTTCATTGTAACAGTGACGTTATAATTATTGTCAAAGTGGCGTTATAATGTTAATTGTAACAGTGACGTTATAATGTTCATTGTAACAGTGACGTTATAATGTTCATTGTAACAGTGACGTTATAATGTTCATTGTAACAGTGACGTTATAATGTTCATTGTAACAGTGACGTTATAATGTTCATTGTAACAGTGGCGTTACAATGTTAATTGTAACAGTGGCGTTATAATGTTCATTGTAACAGTGACGTTATAATGTTCATTGTAACAGTGACGTTATAATGTTCATTGTAACAGTGACGTTATAATGTTCGTTGTAACAGTGACGTTATAATGTTCATTGTAACAGTGACGTTATAATGTTCATTGTAACAGTGACGTTATAATGTTCATTGTAACAGTGGCGTTATAATGTTCATTGTAACAGTGACGTTATAATGTTCATTGTAACAGTGACGTTATAATGTTCATTGTAACAGTGCGTTATAATGTTCATTGTAACAGTGACGTTATAATGTTCATTGTAACAGTGACGTTATAATGTTCATTGTAACAGTGACGTTATAATGTTCATTGTAACAGTGACGTTATAATGTTCATTGTAACAGTGACGTTATAATGTTCATTGTAACAGTGACGTTATGATGTTCGTTGTAACAGTGACGTTATAATGTTAATTGTAACAGTGACGTTATAATGATCGTTGTAACAGTGACATTATATTGATCGTTGTAACAGTGACGTTATAATGTTCATTGTAACAGTGACGTTATAATGTTCATTGTAACAGTGACGTTATAATGTTCATTGTAACAGTGACGTTATAATGTTCATTGTAACAGTGACGTTATAATGTTAATTGTAACAGTGACGTTATAATGTTCATTGTAACAGTGGCGTTATAATGTTCATTGTAACAGTGACGTTATAATGTTCATTGTAACAGTGACGTTATAATGATCGTTGTAACAGTGACGTTATAATGTTCGTTGTAACAGTGACGTTATAATGTTCATTGTAACAGTGACGTTATAATGTTCGTTGTAACAGTGACGTTATAATGTTCATTGTAACAGTGACGTTATAATGTTCATTGTAACAGTGACGATTAATGATGTTGTAACAGTGACGTTATAATTTCTTGTAACAGTGACGTTATAATTTCATTGTAACAGTGACGTTATGATGTTCGTTGTAACAGTGACGTTATAATGTTCGTTGTAACAGTGGCGTTATAATGTTCATTGTAACAGTGACGTTATAATGTTCATTGTAACAGTGACGTTATAATGATCGTTGTAACAGTGGCTTTATAATGTTCATTGTAACAGTGACGTTATAATGTTCATTGTAACAGTGACGTTATAATGTTCATTGTAACAGTGACATAATAGGGACTGGATTGAAATTTAACATTGGCTTTAGTTATTATTTTGTCGAAATTATTGATGTAAATTGAAGTTATTAATTTAACTTGAGGTTATTAACATAACTTGACGTTATTAACGTAACTTGAAGTTATTAATTTAACTTGAGGATTTTAGCGTTATGTGTAGGTGGTTATTTTTGTGATTTGTGGATAGCTATCATCAGTTATTTATTATTATTACCGTGATTTGTTGGTAGTTATTACTGTTATTTGTTGATAGTTATTGCTGTGATTTGTTGGTAGTTATTATTGTGATTTGTGGATAGTTATTGCTGTGATTTGTTGATAATTATTACAGTGATTTGTTGGTAGTTATTATTACGATTTGTGGATAGTTATTACCGTGATTTATTGGTGGTTATTACTATTATTTGGTGGTAGTTATTATTGTGATTTATCGGTAGTTATTATTGTGATTTGTATAAGAACTATCTTAAAGATGAAAATTAGACACATGTGAAACATCTGGGTGTCTTTATTGTAGACGTTTCGCCCTCCAGTGGCTTTATCAATACAAATTCTAGGACATAACTTGGAGACAGTAGAATTATATACAAAAGATGAGGTAATGAGTCCCTCAGGCTTGGAGTTGGTGTTGACAGCATCGTAGTCGTGGAGGTTCTGAAGAACAGGCAAGGAGGCTGGCGCTTAAATAGGCGTCGGCTGATAGGACGGGTAGCAGACGAGGACATAGCCACTGGAGGGCTAAACGTCTACAATAAAGATACCAGATGTCGCACATGTGTCTAATTTTCATCTTGTTGGTATTGTATACCATTCATGAATATCTTAAAGATAGTTACTATCTCTGCTATCTGTAGATACTTATTATCTAAACTATTTTGTAGATAGTTATTATCTGATCTGCCTTGTAGATAGTTATTATCTAAACTATCTTTTAGATAGTTATTATTTGAACTATCTGAGTGCTAGCGCACTCAGCTCACACACTGAGGTCAGGGGTTCGAATCTCCTCAGGTACGGCTGGAAAACATTAGGGACGTGTTTCCATAAGACACCTGCTGTCTCTGTTCACCCATCAGTATAAAATAGGTACCTGGGTGTTAGTCGACTGGTGTGGGTCGCATCCTGGGACAAAACTGACCTAATTTGCCCAAAATGCTCTGCATAACAAGTGGCTTTCTACATAGTAGTATGTCATAGATGTCAGTTAGGACTGTATACCTTGTACATGTACTTGTAGTAAATAAAGATATTATATTATTATTATTATTATTATTATTATTATTATTATTATTTTTTTTTATTATTATTATTATTATTATTATTATTATTATTATTATTATTATTTTTATTATTATTATTATTATTATTATTATTAACACTATCTTGGAGATGGGAAATAGGAACAAGGGGTCACAACTGGAAGTTGAAGACTCAGATGAGTCACAGGTATGTTAGGAAGTATTTCAGCCTCCGAGTTGTCAGGAAGTGGAACAGTCTGGGAAGTGATGTAGTGGAGGCATGATCCATACATAGCTTTAGAAAGAGGTATGATAAAGCTCATGGAGCAGGAAGAGTGACCTAGTAGCGACCAGTGAAGAGGCGGGGCCAGGAGCTATGAATCGACCCCTGCAACCACAATTAGGTGAGTACACAGATACACATTCACGGTATCGTGCAGTGGCCCCGTGGGAACATACAGTTTATGTTCTTCTCACAATATAGTCTGTTGAGTTTCCACAGTTCAGGAATTCCATCGAAAATGTTCAGTGAATTTGAACTATCAATTACATTACCATTTCTTCTTGCAGCCTCTTAATATGTGCTATCACTCTGAAAATAATGTATTTGATATTACTGGTAAGCTTTTTGTCTCCATAAGAGTAATTGTTCCAGTATTACCCATGATTCATGTAAATCACAACTGCAATCATTTGGTGATTGCTCATACAATGATGAAGTTGTGTATGATGGAGAACAGGCATATGGATAGACCCAGATCTACACACTACCATAACAACATACTGGAGTGACAGATATAGGACGAAGTATAAACAAATAAAGTTAAAAACAGGGATGCTGTGGGCACAATAAGAGAACATTGTATCAACATCCGTAGCCCCAGGCTAATTAACATCTTACTAGAAGATATCAGAAACACTGCTGGGACAAGTGTAGAAGTCTTCAAGAGGAAACTGGACAAGTGCTCCCTCCCAGTGCTAGATCGACCAGGCTGTGATGGACATTTCTGGCAGCAGGCCGCCAGCAGCAACAGCCTGAATGACCAGGCAAACACCAGACAAGCCTAGACCAGATCTGAGATCTGGGAAAAGGAAGATTCTCGAACCCATCAAAGGCATATATATGTCGTGCCGAATAGGTAAAACTGGCCAATTAGCAAAAACTCATTTAAAATTAAGTTCTTTCTAAAATTTTCTCTTATACATTTAAAGATATATTTTTTTAATTTGTGTTAATGTAAAAATTAATAATTTTGTACCAAAAGAACCTTAGAAAACTTACCTAATCTTATTATAAAAAGCGCTATTTAATTTAGCCTAATCCAACTAAATATATTTTAGATAAGTATACAATAATTTAATAATAAACAAACACAATAAAATATATTGTTTTTCGTTACGTTCAGAATGATTTTTGCGAAATTATAGCATGCTCAGATTTTTGCTTGTCTTATTCGGCAAGAAGAGCGTTGCTATTTAAGCAAAAATCGCAAGTTTTAAATATTCGTAGACATATATATATATATATATATATATATATATATATTGTGTGTGTGTGTGTGTGTGTGTGTGTGTGTGTGTGTGTGTGTGTGTGTGTGTGTGCCTAGTTGTGGTTGCAGGGTCAGACATAGCCCTGGCCTCATGGTGTGTGAGTTACCATTTTGTCCTAGGCACATGTGACTAGTACACTAGGCCTGTATGGTATGTATGTATGTGTACTACTATATGGTTGCATCAACTATCTCCCGACTCTTCGCTTCTCTGGCTATGTTCCTGCATCCACTTTATCATCTTGTCTTAACTATGTTGTGTGCCCCTTGTTTCGTGTCCTTCACTGTCCTGTGTTGTGTGTGTGTGAATGTGTGTCTGTTACCATTTTGCCCTAGCACATGTCGATTAGACACTGGGCCTGTTGTATGTGTGTGTCTGTGTGTGTGTGTGTGTTGTTGAATGTATGTGTGTGTGTGTGTGTGTGTGTGTTGTGTGTGTGTGTGTATGTGTTGTGTGTGTGTGTGTGTGTGTGTTGGTGTGTGTGTGTGTGCGTGTGTGTGTGTGTGTGTGTGTGTGGGGTGTGTGTGTGTGTGTTATGTGTGTCTTGTGTTGTGTGTGTGTATCTGTGTGTGTTGTGTGTGTGTGTGTTGTGTGTGTGTGTGTGTGTGTGTGTGTGTGTGTGTGTGTGTGTGTGTGGTGAGGCAGGAACCTGACTTCACTTCTCTTGTTACAAATATTTCATAACTTTATATTCTCGCCTCTTCTCGTTTATCCTCGTTTTTCTGTATCTCTTGCGGATCCAAACCCAGTTTGTTGCAGTTCACTGCAACACTGCATACCGGGATTAAGCTTTACCGGCACAACCAAAAAATACCGGGGATTCTGAGAGGTGCCCGTATGTACTCTCACAGTTATACTCACTCTTACTCAGTGTATTTGCTTGCTTGCGCTCCCTTGTACTCACCTAGGTTACCGGGGTTGTACTCACCTATAGTCATGGTTACCGGGGTTGTACTCACCTATAGTCATGGTTACCGGGGTTGTACTCACCTATAGTCATGGTTACCGGGGTTGTACTCACCTATAGTCATGGTTACCGGGGTTGTACTCACCTATAGTCATGGTTACCGGGGTTGAACTCACCTATAGTCAAGGTTACCGGGGTTGTACTCACTTATAGTCAAGGTTACCGGGGTTGTACTCACCTATAGTCATGGTTACCAGGGATGTACTCACATATAGTCATGGTTACCGGGGTTGTACTCACCTATAGTTGTGGTTACCAGGGTTGTACTCACCTAGTTATAGTTACCAGAGTTGTACTCACCAAGTTATAATTACCAGGGTTGTACTCACCTAGTTATAGTTACCATAGTTGTACTCACCTAGTTATAGTTACCAGGGTTGTACTCACTAGTTATAGTTACCAGAGTTGTACTCATCTAGTTATAGTTACCAGAGTTGTACTCATCTAGTTATAGTTACCAGGGTTGTACTCATCTAGTTATAGTTACCAGAGTTGTACTCACCTAGTTATAGTTACCAGGGTTGTACTCTTCTAGTTATAGTTACCAGTGTTGTACTCACCTAGTTATAGTTACTAGGGTTGTACTCACCTAGTTATAGTTACCAGTTGTACTCATCTAGTTATAGTTACCAGAGTTGTACTCACCTAGTTATAGTTACCAGGGTTGTACTCACCTAGTTATAGTTACCAGAGTTGCACTCACCTAGTTATAGTTACTAGGGTTGTACTCATCTAGTTATAGTTACCAGAGTTGTACTCACGTAGTTATAGTTACCAGAGTTGTACTCACCTAGTTATAGTTACCAGAGTTGCACTCACCTAGTTATAGTTACCAGAGTTGTACTCATCTAGTTATAGTTACCAGAGTTGTACTCACCTAGTTATAGTTACCAGAGTTGCACTCACCTAGTTATAATTGCCAGGTTGTACTCACTAGTTATAGTTACCAGAGTTGTACTCATCTAGTTATAGTTACCAGAGTTGTACTCACTAGTTATAGTTACCAGAGTTGTACTCACCTAGTTATAGTTACCAGAGTTGCACTCACCTAGTTATAGTTACCAGAGTTGTACTCATCTAGTTATAGTTACCAGAGTTGTACTCACCTAGTTATAGTTACCAGAGTTGCACTCACCTAGTTATAATTGCCAGGGTTGTACTCACCTAGTTATAGTTACCAGAGTTGTACTCATCTAGTTATAGTTACCAGGGTTGTACTCATCTAGTTATAGTTACCAGAGTTGTACTCACGTAGTTATAGTTACCAGGGTTGTACTCACCTAGTTATAGTTACCAGGGTTGTACTCACCTAGTTATAGTTACCAGGGTTGTACTCACCTAGTTATAGTTACCAGGGTTGTACTCACCTAGTTATAGTTGCCTGGGTTGTACTCACCTTGTCAGGGTTACCGGGGTTGTACTCACCTAGTTATAGTTACCAGGGTTGTACTCACCTAGTTATAGTTACCAGGGTTGTACTCACCTAGTTATAGTTACAAGGGTTGTACTCACCCAGTTATAGTTACCAGGGTTGTACTCACCTAGTTATAGTTACCAGGGTTGTACTCACCTAGTTATAGTTACTAGGGTTGTACTCACCTAGTCATGGTTGCCTGGGTTGTACTCACCTTGTCAGGGTTACCGGGGTTGTACTCACCTAGTTATAGTTACCAGGGTTGTACTCACCTAGTTATAGTTACCAGGGTTGTACTCACCTAGTTATAGTTACAAGGGTTGTACTCACCAGTTATAGTTACCAGGTTGTACTCACCTCAGTTATAGTTACCTAGTGTTGTACTCACTCTAGTCTTGTTCCTGGTTGTACTCACCTAGTCATGGTGCCTGGGTTGTACTCACCTTGTCAGGTTGGTCTCACTTGTCGGTTCGGTTGTACTCACTCAGTTAAAGTTACACTTTGAGTCTAGGCTCCTGGCCCCACCTCTCAAACACTCACGAACGACTTCTCCCTTAGACGCCCCTTAGGACTCCTTCAACCCTTTCCTCTCTCTCTATCTCTATCAATCTCTCTCTCTCTCTTTCTCTTTCTCTCTCCTCTTCCTCTCTCTTCTCTCTCTTCTCTCTCTTCTCTCTCTCTTCTCTCTCTCTCTCTTCGTTCTCTCTCCTATCTCTCTTCTTCCTCTCTCTCTCCTCTCTCTTCCTCATCTCTCTCTTATATATCTTCTCATATATCATCTCTACATCTATCTTCTATCATCTACTTCATCTCTACATATCTCTCTACCTATCTCATCTCTACATATCTATCATCTACTATCATCATCTACTCATCATCTCTCATATCATCTCACTACTATCTACTTCATCTACTATCATCTCTCATCTTTCATCATCATGTCCACTATCTCATCTCTACTATCTATCTTCTACATCTATATTCTCACTATCATCTCTCATCTCATCATCATGTCTAACTATCCATCATCTCTCACATCATCTCTCTCACTATCATCATCTCTCCTATCTCTTTTCCTTCTCTCTCACTATCTCCTCCTATCTATCTACTCTCTCTCATACTGTTTTGTTGGATCAAGTCTCACTATCTTTAACATGTCTACACTATCATCATCTCTACACTATCATCTCTACACTATCATCTCTACACTATCATCTCTACACTATCATCTCTACACTATCATCTCTACACTATCATCATCATGTCTACACTATCATTCTCACATCATCGTCTCACTATCATCATTCTACACTATCTCATCTCTACACTATCATCTCTACACATCATCATCATCTACACTATCATCATCATTCTACACTATCATCATCATGTCTACACTATCATCATCATGTCTCACTATCATCATCTACTATCATCTATCATCATCTCACTATCATATCATCTGCACTATCATCATCATGTCTACATCATATCTACACTATCATCATCATGTCTGCACTATCATCATCATGTCTCACTATCATCATCTCTACACTATCATCTCTACACTATCACATCATTCTACACTATCATCTCTCTACACTATCATCATCTCTACACTATCATCTCTACACTATCATCTCTACACTATCATCTCTACACTATATCATCATTCTGCAATACACATCATGCTCTACACTATCATCATCTCTACACTATCATCATCATGTCTACACTATCATCATCATGTCTACACTATCATCATCTCTACACTATCATCTCTACACTATCATCATCATGTCTACACTATCATCATCTCTACACTATCATCTCTACACTATCATCATCATG
>WNWK01001305.1:60000-95000 GCA_009830355.1 Cherax destructor
TGTCAGAGTGGTGTGTCAGAGTGGTGTGTCAGAGTGGTGTGTCAGAGTGGTGTGTCAGAGTGGTGTGTCACAGTGGTGTGTCACAGTGGTGTGTCACAGTGGTGTGTCAGTGGTACTTGATGCTTGAATTGTGTTTGTGTGTTAGGTTGCAGCTCTTCAGGAAGAGCTGGAGCGCCAACTTGAAGTTCGCAATAAGTGGCTTATATATATGTTTGCGATATATATATATATATATATATATATATATATATATATATATATATATATATATATATATATATATATATATATATATATATATATATATATATATAAAGTAAATTACACATACAAGTCAACAAGATTTATATATATATATATATATATATATATATATATATATATATATATATATATATATATATATATATATAAAATCTTGTTGACTTGTATTGTGTAACTTTACGTTTTAGGTTGTTGTAGATACCCAAGCATAGATACCCTAAGTGAGATGATAGGGATAAATTAGTGAGTAGTATACAGTGAATGATGTTGCCTGAGAAACACAGTTGCGTTTCTTGATAGAATTCCCACAGTTTTGGAAATTTTCTTAGAAACGTGTTGGATGTGAGTATTAAATTGAGGGTTGCAGTCAAGGTGTATACCTAAGAATTTTCCCTCGTCTTATCTACCTATGAGAGAATGATTTATTTTTATGCTAAACTAAATATTTTTAGCTTTATTCCTCAACACAGTGGCCCGTGACCTGGTGGCA
The DNA here is from genome assembly GCA_009830355.1 of Cherax destructor. Taxonomy (NCBI): domain Eukaryota; kingdom Metazoa; phylum Arthropoda; class Malacostraca; order Decapoda; family Parastacidae; genus Cherax; species Cherax destructor. Next base: position 60,755 of record WNWK01001305.1, read on the forward strand.
AAAGCTTTCGCTTCACACGCTAAGCGTCCGGGTTAGATTCCCGACGAGGGTTGAAACATTGGGCGTGTTTCCTTACACCGGTCGTCCATGTTCACCCATCAGTAAAAGTGGGTACCTGGGTGTTAGTCGACTGGTGTGGGTCGCATCCTGGGACAAAATTGACCTAATTTGCCCGAAATACTCTGCATAACAAGGGGCTTTCTATATAGTATTATGTCATTGATGTCAGCTAGGACTGTATACCTTGTACGTGTTCTTGTAGTAAATAAAGATATTATTATATTATTAACAACATATAGACGATTTTGTCAGTAGTGAGAGTAAGTTTGTTGATGGCCATCCAGTTAGAAATGCTTGCGAGTGTGTCGTTGACTGTGTCGTTTAGGACAACTGCGTCAGGATTACATATGACAAATGTTGTGTCATCTGTAAACATTTGGTAGCTCATTTACATATATGAGAAATAATATAGTGGGCCAAGGACACTACCTTGTGGCACTCCTATGTTGATAGTTTGTGTAGATGAGGTAGTGTCACTGAGTCACATGTTGACGTCTGTCTGTAAGTCAGAAGGGAGGACTTTAAGAAGGTAAGAACATGATCTCTGGTTCCATAATGTTGTAAGTTCAGCACATGACCTCTGGTTCCATAATTTTGTAAGTTCAGCAGCAAAATGTTGTATTCTAGATTGTCAAATGCTTTTCTTAGGTCACTATAGAGGCCCACTGGATATTCGTTATTTTTCTAGAACTTAATTGACAGAGTCTAGCATATTTATGATATCATTATTAGTACTTTTTCCTGCCATGCATATATTTATTTATCTATTATTATTTTTTGATAATAATGGCGAATTAGAGACCAGTCTGTAGTTGATAATATGAACTGGGTCTCCACCTTGATAGACTGGGGTTGACTGGCGCAAGTTTAAGTATATCTGGAAAAGTTTGAGTTTCAAAAGATTTATTAGAGTTGCAATGACAGGTGTTAAGACATGGGCAGCTTTCTTATATATGAATGGTGGGAAACTTGCTTTATTACCTGTCTTGTTTTTGAGTGTTTTTATTAATGAAGATACTTTAGCCTGAGTTGTCGGGAGATATAGAGAAACCCCCACAGCTGTCACTAACCTGAGCAGTGAAGTAATCACTAACCTGAGCAGTGAAGTAATCACTAACCTGAGCAGTGAAGTTTGCGATTTTGCTGGCGAGATTATTCCCTATGGCTGTTAAGAAATCGTTATTTTATTTACTGTATCAGCAATATGGATGGCAGGTTCGTCTGGTCTGCTCAGTACAGTTTCTTTGGTCTGGATATTTTTGTGTGAGTCCAGAATCTGTGAGTGTCTTCCAGGTCTTCTTGATATCGCCCTTTAATTCTTGCAACCTGTCTGCATAATTCAGTTGTTTACATTCATTTGTAAGCATGGTAAATGTTGAAATATATTTATTTGCTAGTTCCTTGGAAATTAAGGCCATTCTATATTATTTTTTTTTCCCAGGTTGCGTCTTGTCAATAGATCTGAGGATGCTGCTAGTTAGCCAAGGCTTATTTAGCCTCTTGGCTGTGATCCAGAGGCAATGAATTTCCCGAAGGGAAGCTTGGACATATTAGTGAATGTCATTATTGTTGGTGAAATCTCTCAGCCACTCAATGGTGTTTTACTGACGTGATAAAACGACTTGCTGATAGTTCATGATGAACCCTGAAGGAAATATTATAGGTGTCAAGAGGTAATTTAGTCATGTTGGTAACTAGGAAGGATTGGTAATGATCAGTAGTGTTGTCAGTGACTCTGACAGCTGTCAGAGGAGCTGTTAGGTTTGGCCATAAGTGGTGCAGGAAGGACGTAGTTGTCTGGGTGAGTCATGTGGGTTTGGTTATTCAGGACAAAAGAAAGTGATGATACATGTTGTTCAGGAAGCCTGGTTATGCTCGTTCTTTATTATCATCAACTTTACTGTTTCATTATCAATTTTATCCTCATCAACTTTACTCTACAATTCTCAACTTTGTTCTGTCATCATCAACTTTATTATCTTCTTTATCATCAACTCTCCACTAATATTATTAACTTGTTACTGTCCTCGACAGTTCACTCTGACAGCACATCAATGATCATCAACAAGCAAGTGTGGCCACTCTCAATATTTGTTTTTTTTTCACATTCCACGAAGCATATCAATAACTCCTTCGTGAAAGCGCACTTAAACGCTGTTTACTGAGTCTCAATTTATCCCGGTTTGTACGTCGTGTAGCTCAAGGAGGAAAATTGCTTGAGAAGATAGGGCATAAAGATGTAAGAAAACCTGGTAATTTTGATTACAGGACTTGTTGGATAGGTGGCTGTTGGAGGTCAACCCCGGCAAGTGTGAGATTTTGAACACTGAAACTGAGAAAGAAAATGAGACATACACCGGGTGTCCCATCATGAGGAAGGAGAGAGTGAGTAGAGAGGTGGAGGTGGGGTGGCCCTGGAGTGGCAAGGTGTTGCTAACACTACCTGGAGATAACACAGTGTTGCTAACACTACCTGGAGATAACACGGTGTTGCTAACACTACCTGGAGATAACACAGTGTTGCTAATACTACCTGGAGATAACACAGTTTTGCTAACACTACCTTGAGATAACACAGTGTTGCTAACACTACCTGGAGATAACACAGTGTTGCTAATACTACCTGGAGATAACACAGTGTTGCTAATACTACCTGGAGATAACACAGTGTTGCTAATACTACCTGGAGATAACACAGTGTTGCTAACACTACCTGGAGATAACACAGTGTTGCTAACACTACCTGGAGATAACACAGTGTTGCTAACACTACCTGGAGATAACACAGTGTTGCTAACACTACCTGGAGATAACACAGTGTTGCTAATACTACCTGGAGATAACACAGTGTTGCTAATACTACCTGGAGATAACACAGTGTTGCTAATACTACCTGGAGATAACACAGTGTTGCTAATACTACCTGGAGATAACACAGTGTTGCTAATACTACCTGGAGATAACACAGTGTTGCTAACACTACCTGGAGATAACACAGTGTTGCTAACACTACCTGGAGATAACACAGTGTTGCTAATACTACCTGGAGATAACACAGTTTTGCTAATACTACCTGGAGATAACACAGTGTTGCTAACACTATCTGGAGATAACACAGTGTTGCTAACACTATCTGGAGATAACACATAGTGTTGCTAACACTACTTGGAGATAACACAGAGTTGCTAATACTACCTGGAGATATCACAGTGTTGCTAACACTACCTGGAGATAACACAGTGTTGCTAACACTATCTGGAGATAACACAGTGTTGCTAATACTACCTGGAGATAACACAGCTTTGCTAACACTACCTTGAGATAACACAGTGTTGCTAACACTACCTGGAGATAACACAGTGTTGCTAATACTACCTGGAGATAACACAGTGTTGCTAATACTACCTGGAGATAACACAGTGTTGCTAACACTACCTTGAGATAACACAGTGTTGCTAATACTACCTGGAGATAACACAGTGTTGCTGACACTACCTGGAGATAACACATAGTGTTGCTAACACTACTTGGAGATAACACAGTGTTGCTAACATTACCTGGAGATAACACAGTGTTGCTAATACTACCTGGAGATAACACAGTTTTGCTAATACTACCTGGAGATAACACAGTGTTGCTAACACTACCTTGAGATAACACAGTGTTGCTAATACTACCTGAGATAACACAGTGTTGCTAACACTACCTGGAGATAACACACAGTGTTGCTAACACTACCTGGAGATAACACAGTGTTGCTAACACTACCTAGAGATAACACAGTGTTGCTAATACTACCTGAGATAACACAGTTTTGCTAATACTACCTGGAGACAACACAGTGTTGCTAACACTACCTGGAGATAAACACAGTGTTGCTAACACTACCTGGAGATAACACACAGTGTTGCTAACATACATGGAGATAACACAGTGTTGCTAACACTACCTGGAGATAACAACAGTGTTGCTAACACAACCTGGAGATAACACAGTGTTTCTAACACTACCTGGAGATAACACAGTGTTGCTAACACTACCTGGAGATAACACAGTGTTGCTAACACTACCTGGAGATAATACAGTGTTGCTAACACTACCTGGAGATAACACACAGGGTTGCTAACACTACCTGGAGATAACACAGTGTTGCTAACACTACCTGGAGATAACAGCAGTGTTGCTAAAATACCTGGAGATAACACACAGTGTTGCTAACCTACATGGAGATAACACAGTGTTGCTAACACTACCTGGAGATAATACAGTGTTGCTAACACTACCTGGAGATAACACACAGTGTTGCTAACACTACCTGGAGATAACACAGTGTTGCTAACACTACCTGGAGATAACACACAGTGTTGCTAACACTACCTGGAGATAACACACAGTGTTGCTAACAATACATGGAGATAACACAGTGTTGCTAACACTACCTGGAGATAACACACAGTGTTGCTAACACAACCTGGAGATAACACAGTGTTTCTAACACTACCTGGAGATAACACAGTGTTGCTAACACTACCTGGAGATAACACACAGTGTTGCTAACACTACCTGGAGATAATACAGTGTTGCTAACACTACCTGGAGATAACACGCAGGGTTGCTAACACTACCTGGAGATAACACAGTGTTGCTAACACTACCTGGAGATAACACGCAGTGTTGCTAACACTACCTGGAGATAACACACAGTGTTGCTAACGCTACATGGAGATAACACAGTGTTGCTAACACTACCTGGAGATAATACAGTGTTGCTAACACTACCTGGAGATAACACACAGTGTTGCTAACACTACCTGGAGATAACACAGTGTTGCTAACACTACCTGGAGATAACACACAGTGTTGCTAACACTACCTGGAGATAACACAGTGTTGCTAACACTACCTGGAGATAACACAGTGTTGCTAACACTACCTGGAGATAACACAGTGATGCTAACACTACGTGGAGATAACACACAGTGTTGCTAACACTACCTGGAGATAACACAGTGTTGCTAACACTACCTGGAGATAACACAGTGTTGCTAACACTACCTGGAGATAACACACAGTGTTGCTAACACTACATGGAGATAACACAGTGTTGCTAACACTACCTGGAGATAACACAGTGTTGCTAATACTACCTGGAGATAACACAGTGTTGCTAACACTACCTGGAGATAACACAGTGTTGCTAACACTACCTGGAGATAACACAGTGTTGCTAATACTACCTGGAGATAACACACAGTGTTGCGGCTTCACAACAGCGAATCATCGAGGCGTATAACGCCACCACTTATAACAATAATAATTGTTTTCATATATCATTCATATAATAACTCTCAGTGTCCTTATACTGCATCAAATTGCTTTGTATTATCAGTAAACTCAGCAGTGCCTCTCACCCTCCTAGAACACATATATTTTATATGTATATTCTTTTTCTTGTAATTTTAAGAGCTTGTATATATATTTTAAGTGCCTGTTAATACTATGTATTGTACCATTAAAATTTAGAGTTGAATTTTTTTGTTATTTAAGCACATACTTTTTTTTTAGTTCGGGGATTCGATCCCAGGACCTGAGTGATGGGAGTCGCGCCTCGCACCACTGGGCTACGACTGTTGGTATAAAAAAAAAAAGCAGAATGAAATATAAGTTCGCCCGAAATACTACGCATCCTGTGGGCCTCCAGATTATTGTAGGTTTTATACATTAATTTTGAAATAAAGATTCGCATTGTATTTGTATTATTTATAATGGTGGACACACCAAACTGGTCCTGTCAATAAAAGCATTCATTAATGTTCCTTTTATTTTCTCCTATAGTTAGAAGACTGCATTAGAAACAATGAACCTTCAGCGCTAAGATACCTGTATGTAAGCATAACACCAGTTGTAACACCAGGCATAACACCAAGCACAACACCAAGCACATCACCAGGCATAACACCAGGTATAACACCAGGCATAACACCAGGCATAACACCAAGCACATCACTAGGCATAACACCAGGTATAACACCAGGCATAACACCAAGCACATCACCAGGCACATCACCAGGCATAACACCAGGTATAACACCAGGATATAACACCAAGCACATCACCAGGTTATAACACCAAGCACATCACCAGGATATAACACCAAGCACATTACCAGGTCATAACACCAATCACATCACCAGGTCATAACACCAAGCACATCACCAGGTTATAACACCAAGCACATCACCAGGATATAACACCAAGCACATTACCAGGTCATAACACCAAGCACATCACCAGGATATAACACCAACCACATCATCAGGTCATAACACCAAGCACATCACCAGGTCATAACACCAATCACATCACCAGGTCATAACACCAAGCACATCACCAGGATATAGCACCAAGCACATCACCAGGTCATAAAACCAAGCACATCACCAGGATATAACACCAAGCACATCACCAGGTCATAACACCAAGCACATCACCAGGTCATAACACCAAGCCATCACCAGGATATAACACGCAAGCACATCACCCAGGAATAACACCAAGCATCACCAGGATATAACACCAAGCACATCACCAGGTCATAACACCAAGCACATCACCAGGCATAACACCAGATAACACCAGGTCATAACACAGGTTGTATCATCACGTCATAACACCAGGTATAACACCAGGATAACACCAGGTCATAACACAGGCATATCACCAGTCATAACACCAAGCACATCACCAGGATATAACAACACGCACATCACCAGGATATAACACCAAGCACATCACCAGGATATAACACCAAGCACATCACCAGGTCATAACACCAAACAATCACCAGGATAACACCAAGCATATCACCGGGTCATAACACCAAGCACATCACCAGGATATAACATCAAGCATATCACCAGGTCATAACACCAAGCACATCACCAGGATATAACACCAAGCACATCACAGTCATAACACCAAGCACATCACCAGGTCATAACACAGTCATATCACAGGTCATAAACCAGTTATACACCAGGATATAAAAACATCAGGTTATAGCACCAGGATATAACACCAGGTCATAACACAAGGCACATCACCAGGATATAACACCAAGCACATCACCAGGATATAACACCAAGCACATCACCAGGTATAACACCAAGCACATCACCAGGTCATAACACCAAACAATACAGATATAACACCAAACACATCACCAGGTCATAACACCAACAAACATCACCAGGATATAACACTAAGCACATCACCAGGTCATAACACCAATCACATCACCAGGATATAACACCAAGCACATCACCAGGTCATAACACCAAGCACATCACCAGGATATAACACCAAGCACATCACCAGGTCATAACACCAAGCACATCACCAGGATATAACACCAAGCACATCACCAGGATATAATACCAAGCACATCACCAGGTCATAACACCAAGCACATCACCAGGTCATAACACCAAGCACATCACCAGGTCATAACACCAAGCACATCACCAGGTCATAACACAGGGTCATAACACCACGCTATAACACCAGGTTATAGAACCAGGATATAACACCAGGTCATAACACAGGGTCATAACACCAGGTTATAGCACCAGGATATAACACCAGGTCATAACGGTCATAACACCACGTCATAACACCAGGTTATAGCACCAGGATATAACACCAGGTCATAACACAGGTCATAACACCAGGCACATCACCAGGTCTATGATTTTCACTGTTTTGCAAAACAGCCTCCAGATGCTCTCAGTAGGTCACTCAGTGAAGAGTCTCTGCCCTGCTGTTTGAAGCTCCTTTCACTTGATACTGAGATAACGTCACTTGTGACGCTCCGTCAGTGACGGAGCGTCACAGATGAGGTGAGACAGAATGCTCAGCAAAAAATCAATTCTGAAGATCTTACCTGCGCTTGTATTGCCTCCTCTCTAACACCGTTTATCCACCTTGCTTTCTCACCCTCTTTATTCCACCCACAACCTGACATCTCTCACCCAGTTAAAACCCCACCACACCTGGATACACCCCTCTCCTCTCCTCCCTGGACTCCACCTGGAGTATACCTGGAGATGGTTTTGGGATCAACACCCCCGAGCCCTGGTCACTGACCAGGGCTCCCAAGCATTTAAATATTTCTGTTTTAAGAACTTGTTAAAGGTATTAAAGTGATAATAGTTGTGTAGTTGGGTTATTGAGTTATGTTAGAGGCGACCTACTTGTGTAACCCGGTGCTAGTGTGGAGGGTGATGACCGGGAGATGACGGGGAGGCTGGTGGTGGGGAGATGCTGAGACAGAGTATGGGAAGATGATGAAACACTACCACCACCACACACCATCACCACCACCACACACCACCACCACCACCACCATCACCACCACACACCACCACCACACACTACCACCACCACACACCATCACCACCACCACACACCACCACCACCACACACCACCACCACACACCACCACCCACCACCACACACCACCACCACCACCACCACACACCACCACACCACCACACACATCACCACCACCACACACATCACCACCACCCACACACCACCACCACACACCACCACCACCACCACCACCACCACACACCACCACCACACACCACCACCCACCACCACCACCAACACACACCAACACTAGACACCAACACACACACATTAGTTATGGTAATGATATATATGCAAATGTAATCAAATTAATCGATTACCATAATTTCTGACTCACAACTGCGTGGAATTACATAACAAATATTATTCACCAATTACATTTCATTGCAGAGCTCAGCTGGTTGCTCCAAAAAAAGTTGATAAATTTTATGATTAATGTGAATTTCTGTGAGTCAAATTATCACTTTCTCTCTCCAAAAACTAATTAATAATAATGTAGATTATTCACTTTCATGCAAATGAATAATAATAATAATAAATAATATTAAACTAATAATAATGATAATAATAATAATGATAATAATAATGGCAATAATAATGATAATAATAATAATGTTAATAATAATAATAATAATAATAATAATAATAAAATAATAATAATAATAATAATAATAATAATAATAATAATAATAATAATAATATAATGATAATTATAATAATAATAACAATAATAATGATAATAATAATAATAATAATAATAATTATTATTATTATTATAATGATGGGAAGCTCAAAACCCGCATGAGAGTCCTACAGTGCTTGAGTAAATGAAGGTAATCATGTTTAATCCATGGGAGGATAGCTCCAATTCCTTGGCTCAAGAATCCTTCACCAGGCTGTAAAAAGATACCAGTTTGAAACAAAAATCTGGACCAGTCTTGAAGGTATAAAATCTGGACCAGTCTTGAAGGTATAAAATCTGGACCAGCCTTGAAGACAAAATCTGGACCAGTCTTGACAAAATCTGGACCAGTCTTGAAGGTATAAAATCTGGATCAGCCTTGAAGACAAAATCTAGACCAGTCTTGAAAACAAAATCTGGACCAGTCTTGAAGACAAAATCCAGACCAGTCTTGAAGGCATAAATTCTGGAAGGCAGAAGATACAAGAAAATTTCGAATATATTTCACCGTGGCACTTTTGTTAACCCCCTCCCCCCCCGGGGAGCCAGGGACCCCTCCGGGTGGCAGGGGAGCCAGGGACCACCGGGTGGCAGGGGTGCCAAGGACCCCCCGGGTGGTACGGGGTGCCAGGCACCCATCTTAGCGGAAGGTGCCTGAGATGTATTTTATGGTGACCTTCCCAGCATACTCCAACACGTCGACCACTCTCATATAACGCGTAAGAATCACTCAAGAGAGAGAGTGAAGAGTCGGAGAGACACTACAGAGTCAATTTATTTTTGAGAGTGAAGATAAGAACGTGGAACCAAGTGGATGAGGAAGTACTGGAGGCAGACTCGATTACCCAGCTTCAGGAGTAGGTACGAGAGGGCTCAAGAGAATGCCAGAAGCCAGTAATCCGGGTCTGTTATGGTTAAAAGTAGGAAACAAGAGCTGGAAAAAATACACGGCGAGTACAAATCGGGAGTACAATAAGTGAGTACAAATCGGGAAAACAAATCGACGAGTACAAATACGCACGCATAGAAAACTAACTATTTTGTCAGAGAGAGAAAGATAAACATTGGCTGATGTTTGACCAGTCAGTGTTCCAGCTGCGCTATTGTCAACAAAAGTTGATTCGTTAAATTTTTTTTTATGCATTGGTAGTTGCAACGACCATTTGTAATATGTGTACAACCCATCACTTATATATATTTTCCCATATCTTTTATACACACACATCTACATACATACATATATATATATATATATATATATATATATATATATATATATATATATATATATATATATATATATAGATTTATATACTAGATTTATTATGGGTTTATGTCTCAGATTAATTTTGTCTTCTTTTGACTTTTCGATTTTATTTTGCAAACGTTTCATTCAATTAGTTTTAATTACTTGGCATTTGTGTACGGCAACGAGGACTAGATTCTTCAAACAATAGATATCATCATGTGCTCCATGACCCAAGTTACTGAAGCTGTTCCCAGCATCGTGTTGATGCAGCAGTGTTGATGCAGCAGTGTTGATGCAGCAGTGTTGATGCAGCAGTGTTGATGCAGCAGTGTTGATGCAGAAGTGTTGATGCAGCACTGTTGATGCAGCAGTGTTGATGCAGCAGTGGTGATGCAGCAGTGTTGATGCAACAGTGTTGATGCAGCAGTGTTGATGCAGCAGTGTTGATGCAGCAGTGTTGATGCAGCAGTGTTGATGCAGCAGTGTTGATGCAGAAGTGTTGATGCAGCACTGTTGATGCAGCAGTGTTGATGCAGCAGTGGTGATGCAGCAGTGTTGATGCAGCAGTGTTGATGCAGCAGTGTTGATGCAGCAGTGTTGATGCAGCAGTGTTGATGCAGCAGTGTTGATGCAGCAGTGTTGATGCAGCAGTGTTGATGCAGCAGTGTTGATGCAACAGTGTTGATGCAGCAGTGTTGATGCAGCAGTGTTGATGCAGCAGTGTTGATGCAGCAGTGTTGATGCAGCAGTGTTGATGCAGCAGTGTTGATGCAGCAGTGTGATGCAGCAGTGTTGATGCACAGTGTTGATGCAGCAGTGTTGATGCAGCAGTGTTGATGCAGCAGTGTTGATGCAGCAGTGTTGATGCAGCAGTGGTGATGCAGCAGTGTTGATGCAGCAGTGTTGATGCAGCAGTGTTGATGCAGCAGTGTTGATGCAGCAGTGTTGATGCAGCAGTGTTGATGCAGCAGTGTTGATGCACAGTGTTGATGCAGCAGTGTTGATGCAACAGTGTTGATGCAGCAGTGTTGATGCAGCAGTGTTGATGCAGCAGTGTTGATGCAGCAGTGTTGATGCAGCAGTGTTGATGCAGCAGTGTTGATGCAGCAGTGTTGATGCAGCAGTGTTGATGCAGCAGTGTTGATGCAGCAGTGGTGATGCAGCAGTGTTGATGCAACAGTGTTGATGCAGCAGTGTTGATGCAGCAGTGTTGATGCAGCAGTGTTGATGCAGCAGTGTTGATGCAGCAGTGTTGATGCAGCAGTGTTGATGCAGCAGTGTTGATGCAGCAGTGTTGAGACAGCAGTGTTGATGCAGCAGTGTTGATGCAGCAGTGTTGATGCAGCAGTGTTGATGCAGCAGTGTTGATGCAACAGTGTTGATGCAACAGTGTTGATGCAGCAGTGTTGATGCAGCAGTGTTGATGCAAGAGTGTTGATACAACAGTGTTGATGCAGAAATGTTGATGCAGCAGTGTTGATGCAACAGTGTTGATGCAGCAGTGTTGATGCAGCAGTGTTGATGCAGCAGTGTTGATGCAAGAGTGTTGATACAACAGTGTTGATGCAGCAGTGTTGATGCAGCAGTGTTGATGCAGCAGTGTTGATGCAGCAGTGTTGATGCAGCAGTGTTGATGCAGCAGTGTTGATGCAGCAGTGTTGTTGCAGCAGTGTTGATGCAACAGTGTTGATGCAGCAGTGTTGATGCAGCAGTGTTGATGCAGCAGTGTTGATGCAGCAGTGTTGATGCAACAGTGTTCATACAACAGTATTGATGCAGCAGTGTTGATGCAGCAGTGTTGATGCAGCAGTGTTTATGCAGCAGTGTTGATGCAGCAGTGTTGATGCAGCAGTGTTGATGCAGCAGTGTTGATGATCTTATGTGCAAAATAGTTAAATTTTTATTCCTATTAAATTCCTTCAAAGTTGAAATTTTGCTGAAATTCTTAAAAAAAATTGAATCGTTGGAATCAGATCAATTACTAGAGAATATCTTTTCTGATCGGCTTCAAATTTTACCATTTGTAGACTTTACTAAAACACAACTTGTAGCTACCTGTGACTTGTGTAAATTTAAAACTGCCAGTTTTATAAAACAAATTGTTTCGCATTAAATAACTAGAGAATGATTCTTCTGATCGGCTTCAAACCCTAAATATTGGTGTATCTTAAAAGCAAGTATTTTGTATTAATTTTGGGCTGTGTTCATGACAATTTGATCATTTTTATATTTTTTTCATTTTTTTTTCTTAGAGTATTGTAAAGAATTTTAAACAGAATATAAACAAGAAAAGTAAACTGAAAACAATACTAAATCCGAGAGTTTACGATGTTTTAAAGTTCAACAAGGAGAGACTTTCTTATCTTTCATGACATTCTCAGAGATATTTGCGTTTGTTTTCCCACAAATTTTAGTTTATTTCTCGAGAACGCCGTATTCGATTGGCTTCAAATTTTCAACCCTTGTCTAATGTATGTTGAGGAAGATTCATGGGACTATTTACAGTGGTGGGTGAGCTATGTACAGTGTTACACAGGTGAGTCCCACTTTGTGTTCCAGTGTGACAGTGGAGACAACCTCCCATCATCACCTTCAATATTTCAACAGTGGTAAACCCCACTGTGACGAAGCTTAGTGTAGTTAATGTAGTGGTGACGACGTTCTGCTGAGATGCTGGCGAGGGGCTCTTGGTCCAAGGAATTGGAGTTATCTTCCCTATGTTTGGATCGAATTTGAATGCCTCTCATGCCACAGGCGCTATATGACCCCTGCGGGTTTAGCATTGCCCGAGATAAGGTTGTGTAGGCACCAATTTGTATGTTATATACATTAACTTTACACCAAACTTGCTTTCTTACTGTACTTTCTCAAGAAGCAGTCAGACTTACTTGCAAATATTATTTCTTCAAGTGATAATTTGTGAGTGTGTGTGGCGTCTGATTAACTTTATTCCTGCCAAGTTGATAACTTAATATTACAACTTGTGAGTGGCTTCAGACTTAATGTGCTTCTGTATATAAGGATATTGGCCTTTTTGGTCTCTTTGAAAGGTTTGAGTTATATTTGGACTGTGTAATGTCCTAACTTACTATAATGAAGAAATTTGGATATTAGTTTCCTTGTGATGACTTGTGAATGGCTCTTCCCAGTCCTTTCAGATCTTCAACACTAATATTTAACTGCATTATCAACTTATGCCGTACTCTGCACTATTCCAGTCATGTGTATTGAGGTACTGGGGACTGTCACTGGGGATTGAGACACTGGGGAATGAGACACTGGGGACTGAGACACTAGGGACTGAGACACTGGGGACTGAGACACTAGGAACTGAGACACTGGTGACTGAGACACTAGGGACTGAGACACTAGGGACTGAGACACTGGAGACTGAGACAATAGGGACTGAGACACTGGGGACTGAGACACTAGAAACTGAGACACTGGGAACTGAGACACTAGGGACTGAGACACTGGGGACTGAGACACTAGGGACTGAGACACTGGGGACTGAGACACTAAGAACTGAGACACTGGGGACTGAGACACTAGGGACTGAGACACTGGGGACTGAGACACTAGGAACTGAGACACTGGGGACTGAGACACTAGGGACTGAGACACTAGGGACTGAGACACTGGGGACTGAGACACTCGGGACTGAGACACTGGGGACTGAGACACTAGGAACTAAGACATTGGGGACTGAGACACTAGGGACTGAGACACTCTGGAGTGAGGTTACAGAATACTGGGATACCTCCCACAGTGCTCCTACCATAGTCTATTTAACTCACGGGGCACAGCAAGTTCCTACTTTTCCCCACTGCCACTTCACTCACCATCCCTGCACTCTCTGTCTTCCCACTTCACTCACCATCCCTGCACTCACTGTCTTCCCACTTCACTCACCATCCCTGAACTCACTGTCTTCCCACTTCACTCACCATCCCTGCACTCACTGTCTTCCCACTTCACTCACCATCCCTGCACTCTCTGTCTTCCCACTTCACTCACCATCCCTGCACTCACTGTCTTCCCACTTCACTCACCATCCCTACAGTCACTGTCTTCCCACTTCACTCACCATCCCTGCACTCACTGTCTTCCCACTTCACTCATTATCCCTGCACTCACTGTCTTCCCACTTCACTCACCATCCCTGCACTCACTGTCTTCCCACTTCACTCACCATCCCTACACTCACTGTCTTCCCACTTCACTCACCATCCCTTCACTCACTGTCTTCCCACTTCACTCACCATCCCTGCACTCACTGTCTTCCCACTTCACTCACCATCCCTGCACTCACTGTCTTCCCACTTCACTCACCATCCCTGCACTCACTGTCTTCCCACTTCACTCACCATCCTGCACTCACTGTCTTCCCACTTCACTCACCATCCTGCACTCACTGTCTTCCCACTTCACTCACCATCCCTGCATCCTGCTTCCACTTCACTCACCATCCCTGCACTTCTGTCTTCCACTTACCACCATCCTGCACTCTGTCTTCCCATTCATCACCATCCTGCACTTCTTCCCACTTCACTCACCATCCTGCACTCACTGTCTTCCCACTTCACTACCATCCTGCACTCACTGTCTTCCCACTTCACTCATCATCCTGCACTTCTGTCTTCCCACTTCACTCACCATCCCTGCACTCCTGTCTTCCCACTTCACTCACCATCCTTGCACTACTGTCTTCCATTCACTCACCATCCCTGCACTCACTGTCTTCCCACTTCACTCACCATCTCTGCACTCACTGTCTTCCCACTTCACTACATCCTGCTCACTCTTTCACCCATCCTGCACTCCTGTCTTCCCACTTCACTCACCATCCCTGCACTCTCGTCTTCCCACTTCACTCACCATCCTGCACTCCTGTCTTCCCACTTCACTCACCATCCCTGCACTCTCTGTCTTCCCACTTCACTCACCATCCCTGCACTCACTGTCTTCCCACTTCACTCACCATCCCTGCACTCACTGTCTTCCCACTTCACTCACCATCCCTGCACTCACTGTCTTCCCACTTCACTCACCATCCCTGCACTCACTGTCTTCCCACTTCACTCACCATCCTGCACTCCTGTCTTCTCACTTCACTCACCATCCCTGCACTCTGTCTTCCACTTCACTCCATCCCTGCACTCACTGTCTTCCCACTTCACTCACCATCCCTGCACTCACTGCTTCCCCACTTCACTCACCATCCCTGCACTCACTGTCTTCCCACTTCACTCACCATCCCTGCACTCACTGTCTTCCCACTTCACTCACCATCCTGCACTCACTCTCTTCCCACTTCACTCACCATCCTGCACTCACTCTCTTCCCACTTCACTCACTATCCCTGCACTCACTGTCTTCCCACTTCACTCACCATCCCTGCACTCTGTCTTCCCACTTCACTCACCATCCCTGCACTCACTGTCTTCCACTTCACTCACCATCCTGCACTCACTGTCTTCCCACTTCACTCACCATCCCTGCACCCCTTCTTCACTTCACCACCATCCTGACTCCTCTCCCACTTCACTCACCATCCCTGCACTCACTGTCTTCCCACTTCACTACCATCCCTGCACTCACTGTCTTCCCACTTACCACCATCCCTGCACTCCTGTCTCCACTTCACCATCCCTGCACTCACTGTCTTCCCACTTCACTCACCATCCTGCACTCACTGTCTCCACTTCACTCACCATCCCTGCACTCCTGTCTTCCCACTTACTCACCATCCCTCTACTGTTCCACTTCATCACCATCCCTGCACTCACTGTCTTCCACTCACTCACCATCCCTGCACTCACTGTCTTCCCACTTCACTCACATCCCACTCATCTTCCTCACTCACCATCCTGCACTTCTTCCCTTCACTACCATCCTGCCTACGTCTTCCCACTTCACTCACATCCTGCACTCACTGTCTTCCCACTTCACTCACCATCCTGCACCCTGTCTTCCCACTTAACACCCGACTCCTTCCTACCATCCTGCACTCATCTCTTCCATTTACTCACCATCCTGCACTCACTCTCTTCCCACTTCACTCACCATCCTGCACTCACTCTCTTCCCACTTCACTCACCATCCTGCACTCACTGTCTTCCACTTACTCACCATCCCTGCACTCACTGTCTTCCACTCACTCACCATCCCTGCACTCTTGTCTTCCCATTCACTCACCATCCTGCACTCACCTTCCCACTTCACTCACCATCCTGACTCACTCTCCCCACTTCACTCACCATCCTGCACTCACTTCTTCCCACTTCACTCACCATCCTGCACTCTCTGTCTTCCCACTTCACTCACCATCCCTGCACTCACTGTCTTCCCACTTCACTCACCATCCTGCACTACTTCTCCCACTTCACTCACCATCCTGCACTCACTCTCTTCCCACTTCACTCACCATCCTGCACTCACTCTCTTCCCACTTCACTCACCATCCTGCACTCACTCTCTTCCCACTTCACTCACCATCCTGCACTCACTGTCTTCCCACTTCACTCACCATCCTGCACTCACTTCTTCCCACCTCACTCACCATCCTGCACTCACTGTCTTCCCACTTCACTCACCATCCTGCACTCACTCTCTTCCCACTTCACTCACCATCCTGCACTCACTGTCTTCCCACTTCACTCACCATCCTGCACTCACTGTCTTCCCACTTCACTCACCATCCTGCACACTCTCACCAATGTTCATATCGTATTTCTCACTCTGTTTATCAAGTTCTTTTTCTCTGCTTTCTCCTTCTTTCTCTGTTTCATATTAATGGCGATTAAAGACATTTTTATATAAACGATGATAAGATAATAATAATAATAATAATAATAATAATAATAATAATAAAAATAATAATAATAATAATAATAATAATAATAATAATAATAATTATTATTATATTATTTTGATTATTATTATTATTATTAGTTACTAAAGCACTAAACAGACTTTGGTAAATATAACACAACAAAAATCTGGTCCCATTAAAATTCTCGGTTCTACAGTAGTGGCAGCGGTGGGATGCGTAATTACTAAACATCTGGTGGGATGCGTAATTACTAAACATCTGGTGGGATGCGTAAAAACTAAACATCTGGTGGGATGCGTAATTACTAAACATCTGGTGGTATGTGTAATTACTAAACATCTGGTGGGATGCGTAATTACTAAACATCTGGTGGGATGTGTAATTACTAAACACCTGGTGGGATGTGTAATTACTAAACATCTGGTGGGATGCGTAATTACTAAACATCTGGTGGATGCGTAATTACTAAACATCTGGTGGGATGCGTAATTACTAAACATCTGGTGGGATGCGTAATTACTAAACATCTGGTGGGATGCGTAATTACTAAACATCTGGTGGGATGCGTAATTACTAAACATCTGGTGGGATGCGTAATTACTAAACATCTGGTGGGATGCGATTACTAAACATCTGGTGGGATGTGTAATTACTAAACATCTGGT
The DNA here is from genome assembly GCA_009830355.1 of Cherax destructor. Taxonomy (NCBI): domain Eukaryota; kingdom Metazoa; phylum Arthropoda; class Malacostraca; order Decapoda; family Parastacidae; genus Cherax; species Cherax destructor. Next base: position 78,679 of record WNWK01001305.1, read on the forward strand.
GGGATGCGTAATTACTAAACATCTGGTGGGATGTGTAATTACTAAACACCTGGTGGGATGTGTAATTACTAAACATCTGGTGGGATGTGTAATTACTAAACATCTGGTGGGATGTGTAATTACTAAACATCTGGTGGGATGTGTAATTACTAAACATCTGGTGGGATGCGTAATTACTAAACATCTGGTGGGATGCGTAATTACTAAACATCTGGTGGGATGCGTAATTACTAAACATCTGGCTGGATGCGTAGTTAACATCTGATGGGATGAGTAATTACTAAACATCTGGTGAGATGCATAATTACTAAACATCTGGTGGGATGCGTAATTACTAAACATCTGGCTGGATGCGTAATTAACATCTGATGGGATGAGTAGTTACTAAACTGTAGGAGAGTAATTATCTGAGGCCTGTTAATGCACCGGGCCGCGGGTTCGTTGACCCCCGGAACGTCCTCCTGGTATACTCCAGGATGCAGTGGAGAGGTGAGACTACCACATTACAAGATTGGAGAGTGATGTAGTGGAGGCAGGATCCATGTATAGCTTTAAGAATAGGTGTGATAGAGCTTACGGGGCCAGGAGCTACGAATCGACCTCTGCAACCACAAATAGGTGAGTGCTAATAGGTGAGTGCATACACACATACAAGCACACACACACATACCATACACACACTCACACACACACATCACCACTACAACACAACACACACATACACATACATCACACACACATACACAATACATATTACACATATTCATACTACATCACATATACTTAATATCACATATTATTATATATTATTCACTTCATATATTACATATTACTTACATATTATATTACATATACATCATATATATTCATATTATATTACATATTATCATTATACTACTATACTACACACTACAATTACTTCACATATTATCTCATTATTATTCATTATTACATTATCACATATATATACACTTACATCACTACACTATATATTATACTACAATACACTCACACATTCACACACTACACACACACACACACACTACACACACACACACACTCACACACACTTACGAAAGGAGAGTTAGGACGAGAACTTTTGAAAGTCGTGGATCATCGCAAAGTTACTGTTTGACTTAATATTCGCTCAGCAGGGAGCGAAACATCGTCTGAACTTATCGCAAGTGCGTGTGTGTGTGTGTGTGTGTGTGTTGTGAATTGTTCCAGCCACGGCGTTGTGACCTGCGTGCTTAGTATAGCTAGAGTGAGAGCTTAGTGAAGGTGTTAACTAGAGTTTGCAACGTGAACATGAGGGGGAATAACTTACTCACCATAAACAAAAATATTACTTTACAGAAATCCCTCAGCCGGCTGCTAACACCTCCTCCTCGGCCGCCAGGGTGCCATCTGGTCACTCCCTGCCCTCATCGCCTGCCCTGCCCACTGCCCCTTGTTGGCACTACCTGCCCAGAAGCTATGCCATAATGGTTGTCTTGGTGTGCTACATCCACTGTGTGTTAGGTCCCGTCAAGACCCTAAGGGGCACCCCATCCAGCCCTATGAGGGCCCTGAGTTGCTCCCTAAATGTCTAATTCATCCTCGACAACTCTGATATAAACTTTTCATCTCAAAGAAATTTAGGTCCAGATTTTTGTGATCCTTGTTGGAGATTTGTGGAAAAAAAAGGAGGTACATTTCTACTGCTAAACGAGTTAGGTTATGAAAACGAGTTGAGATTCTGAGTCTGGGATTCTGAGTCTATGATTCTGGGTCTGGGATTCTGAGTCTGGGATTCTGGGTCTGGGAGTCTGAGTCTGGGATTCTGAGTCTGGGATTCTGAGTCTGGGATTCTGAGTCTGGGATTCTGAGTCTGGGATTCTGGGTCTGGGAGTCTGAGTCTGGGATTCTGAGTCTGGGATTCTGAGTCTGGGATTCTGAGTCTGGGATTCTGAGTCTGGGATTCTGAGTCTGGGATTCTGAGTCTGGGATTCTGGGTCCGGGATTCTGAGTCTAGGATTCTGGGTCTGGGATTCTGAGTCTGGGATTCTGAGTCTGGGATTCTGGGTCCGGGATTCTGAGTCTGGGATTCTGAGTCTGGGATTCTGAGTCTGGGATTCTGAGTCTGGGATTCTGGGTCCGGGATTCTGAGTCTGGGATTCTGAGTCTGGGATTCTGAGTCTGGGATTCTGAGTCTGGGATTCTGAGTCTGGGATTCTGTGTCTGAGATTCTGAGTCTGGGAGTCTGAGTCTGGCATTCTGAGTCTGGGATTCTGAGTCTTAGAATTTTGAGTCTGGGATTCTGAGTTCTGGGATTCTGAGTTTGGGCTCAAAGTCACTGAAGTTCTTACCAGAGCAAACCTGAGGGATGGGACTGCAAGGTGCTATGACCTCAGCCTGGGACTGGTCTGGGTGCTGTGACTTCAGCCTGGGACAGGTTTGGGTTCAGTGACCTCAGCCTGGGACAAGTCTGGGTGCTATGACCTCAGCCTGGGACTGGTCTGGGTGCTGTGACTTCAGCCTGGGACAGGTTTGGGTTCAGTGACCTCAGCCTGGGACAAGTCTGGGTGCTGTGACCTCAGCCTGGGACTGGCTTGCTGTGACTTCAGCCTGAACAGGTTTGGGTTCAGTGACCTCAGCCTGGGACAAGTCTGGGTGCTGTGGGACTCAGCCTGGGACAGATCTGGGTGCTGTGGACTTAGCCTGGGACAGTTTTGGGTTCAGTGACTCAGCCTGGGACAAGTCTGGTGCGTGACCTCAGCCTGGGACAAGTCTGAGTGGTGTGACTCAGCCTGGGACAGGTCTGGGTGCTGTGACCTCAGCCTGGGACAGATCTGGGTGCTGTGACCAGCCTGGGACAGGTCTGGTACCATTTTGCTGGAAGACCTGGAAGGTCTTGACACGTATTAACCTCCTGTGAATACTGCATAATGGAGTCTTTAACCCTCCAAGCCCTCATGAATTCAGCGAAATAAATTTAAATAATTGACACCTGTTGTTTTCATTAGTGTCCAACCAGCAGGCTGTAATGATGCTCTTCCGCTATGTAATTGGTCTCTGGGTTAATCTGCTGTTGGCACTATCCTCCGTTGGCACTATCCTCCGCCACTGCTGACCTTCAGAGAGGGAGATTACAACACTGTAGTTAATGGCCAAGTGTGAGGAAGAATAGTTGAATCAAAGATGTGCTTCTTGGTGATGTAGATGAGATGATCAGCCCTAGGTAGGAATCTTCCCAATGAATCTTCATGAGTGTTCTGTGTTTTACCTGAGTAACACTGAGGTTAAACTGCTTTAACGACCGACTGAGGTGAAATTAGTTGAGGGAGTAAATGAGTAAGTGAGCTAGTGAGTGAGTTTTATCCCTGTTAGTATTATATTCTCTTATTCCTTTTTGTAGTATTATACTCTCAGCTCTGTCTGTTGTATTACTTCCACTCTGGTTATTATTCTCTCTTGTCTTCCCTCCTTACTCTGATGCAAGATGTTTGAAGACATCATCAGCTGACAGACATCATCTGACAGACATCATCTGACATCAATGCCTCATTTATGAGCCCATACTTTTGTTAAACATACCAGCCACCCCCTTTCCCCACTAAGGTGGGTGACCTTCCCCATCATTTATTCAGTAACTGTCCTGAGTCCTGACAGAACTGTGTAGACGTTATACTTGAACTGCAAACACACGCCCCCGGCTTCCCTGCTTCAGAGAGCAGGCACTGTACGTCCCTCCTCCAGGACTCAAGACCAGCCAACCAGTTTCCCCAGAAACCCTTCAGAAATGTTACCTTGCACACACTCCAACAGCACGTCAAGCCATGATAACCACTTGTTTCCACTCACTCTGATCGAACATGGTCACACGAGCCTTGTGGATGCTCAAACCTCCTTCACTCCCTCCTTCCTACCCTTCCTGAGATGACCCCCTTCCTGAGATGACCCCCTTCCTGAGATGACCCCCTTCCTGAGATGACCCCCTTCCTTCTACCCTCTTGTTATCATATTTGCTCTTCCTTCTACATGCTCGCCCTCGCATCAACATAACCTTCTCAGTCGACATCTTCCACCCAAGTTTCTAATTCTCTTCATAATATTCACGTCATACTTCAATGTTATACATAACATCTGCGCTGCCTCCAGCCTCCTCCTCTCTGCAATGTTTGAAGTCAATGTCTTACAACCATATAACAGTTTGGGAACCTCTATACTCTTGTATTCCTCTTTAACCTCTATGGGTAAATTCTTTCTTTTCACAGCTGCCTCAACACTGCACATACCTTATTCTCATCGTCTCTTTATAGTTCACCTTGTCATTCACAAGTAAATTTGAAGAATTAGACACAAGTGAAACATCTGAGGTAATTAGTCCCTCAGCTGAGGGACTAATTACCTCATCTTTTGTTCATAATTCTAAATTCTTCACATTGTATTGTATTGATAAGGCCACTGGAGGACGAAACGTCTACAAATAAAGATGCCCAGAGGTTGCACATGTGTCTAATGCCTCATTTTGTCGGTATTGTCTACCATAATCATATTAACTTTGATCTTTCCTTCGCTCACGTTTAATCTCCATGTTGTACATAGTTTACCAAGTTCGTCCATCGACTCTGCAACTTCTTCAGAATCTTTCAAAAGCAGAGATCATCAGCAAACAGGGAACTGTGACAACTCCCACTTTATATCAGATTCGTCTTTACGCACTCTCCCTCCGATAACCTCCGCCATCCCTACCAACCCTCGACAACCCCCGACAACCCCCAGCGCTAACACCTGACCTTCCTTACTTTCACAAACCCATCCATCACATCCATAAATATATTTAACATCCATGATGACATCACACATCCCTAGGCCTACTTTTACTGGGCAATAATCCCTCTGTACTCCACAGCCTAACTTAAGCCTCACAGTCACCATAAAAAGTCTTACTAGTTTTTTAACCTACTAAAATGCTGCACTTTGCATAATGTTGCAAACTGAAGCACAACTATACACAACAATATTTATCTTCAGGAATGTTTTTCTAAGTTGAACTTTATTCTTAAGAGGAGAAACTTTACTTTCCTCTTGTTCCTTGACTCCATCTTTCTTACTTTCCTCTTGTTCCTTCACTCCATCTTTCTTACTTTCCTCTTCTTCCTTCACTCCATCTTTCTTACTTTCCTCTTGTTCCTTCACTCCATCTTTCTTACTTTCCTCTTCTTCCTTCACACCATCTTTCTTACTTTCCTCTTGTTCCTTCACACCATCTTTCTTACTTTCCTCTTGTTCCTTCACACCATCTTTCTTATTTCCTCTTGTTCCTTCACACCATCTTTCTTACTTTCCTCTTGTTCCTTGACTCCATCTTTCTTACTTTCCTCTTCTTCCTTCACTCCATCTTTCTTACTTTCCTCTTGTTCCTTCACACCATCTTTCTTACTTTCCTCTTGTTCCTTCACACCATCTTTCTTACTTTCCTCTTCTTCCTTGACTCCATCTTTCTTACTTTCCTCTTGTTCCTTCACACCATCTTTCTTACTTTCCTCTTGTTCCTTCACACCATCTTTCTTACTTTCCTCTTGTTCCTTGACTCCATCTTTCTTACTTTCCTCTTGTTCCTTCACTCCATCTTTCTTACTTTCCTCTTGTTCCTTCACACCATCTTTCTTACTTTCCTCTTGTTCCTTCACACCATCTTTCTTACTTTCTCTTGTTCCTTGACTCCATCTTTCTTACTTTCCTCTTGTTCCTTCACACCATCTTTCTTACTTTCCTCTTGTTCCTTCACACCATCTTTCTTACTTTCCTCTTGTTCCTTGACTCCATCTTTCTTACTTTCCTCTTCTTGTTCACTCCATCTTTCTTACTTTCCTCTTGTTCCTTCACTCCATCTTTCTTACTTTCCTCTTGTTCCTTCACTCCATCTTTCTTACTTTCCTCTTGTTCCTTCACACCATCTTTCTTACTTTCCTCTTGTTCCTTCACACCATCTTTCTTACTTTCCTCTTGTTCCTTCACACCATCTTTCTTACTTTCCTCTTGTTCCTTCACACCATCTTTCTTACTTTCCTCTTGTTCCTTGACTCCATCTTTCTTACTTTCCTCTTGTTCCTTGACTCCATCTTTCTTACTTTCCTTGTTCCTTGACTCCATCTTTCTTACTTTCCTCTTGTTCCTTCACTCCATCTTTCTTACTTTCCTCTTCTTCCTTGACTCCATCTTTCTTACTTTCCTCTTGTTCCTTGACTCCATCTTTCTTACTTTCCTCTTGTTCCTTCACTCCATCTTTCTTACTTTCCTCTTGTTCCTTCACACCATCTTTCTTACTTTCCTCTTGTTCCTTGACTCCATCTTTCTTACTTTCCTCTTGTTCCTTGACTCCATCTTTCTTACTTTCCTCTTGTTCCTTCACTCCATCTTTCTTCTTTCCTCTTCTTCCTTGACTCCATCTTTCTTACTTTCCTCTTGTTCCTTCACACCATCTTTCTTACGTTCCTCTTGTTCCTTCACTCCATCTTTCTTACTTTCCTCTTCTTCCTTCACACCATCTTTCTTACTTTCCTCTTGTTCCTTGACTCCATCTTTCTTACTTTCCTCTTCTTCCTTGACACCATCTTTCTTCTTTTCTCTTCCTTGACTCCATCTTTCTTACTTTCCTTCTTCCTTGACTCCATCTTTCTTACTTTCCTCTTTTCCTTCACTCCATCTTTCTTACTTTTCCTCTTCTTCCTTCACTCCATCTTTCTTATTCCCTTTTTCCTTCACTCCATCTTTCTTACTTTCCTTCTTCCTTCACTCCATCTTTCTTACTTTCCTCTTGTTCCTTCACTCCATCTTTCTTACTTTCCTCTTGTTCCTTCACTCCATCTTTCTTACTTTCCTCTTCTTCCTTCACTCCATCTTTCTTACTTTCCTCTTGTTCCTTCACTCCATCTTTCTTACTTTCCTCTTCTTCCTTCACTCCATCTTTCTTACTTTCCTCTTCTTCCTTCACTCCATCTTTCTTACTTTCCTCTTCTTCCTTCACTCCATCTCGTTACTTCCCTCCTCTTCCTTCCTTGTTACGTATAAATAAAACTTCAAGTTTAACAAAATACTTAAGTTTATCCTGCTCAGAGGAGGAGCGTCCAGCTCAACCGATGGGGCGAGGATTCGATCCCCGGGTGTATTGGCCCCTAACATACCTTTTTAATGCTAGGTTCACCTAGCATTAAATAGGTATCTAGGAGAAAATAATGTGGGTTATTAGTCATTTTGGGTTAATAGTCATTCTGGGTTAATAGTCAATCTGGGTTAATAGTCATTCTCGGTTAACAGCCATCCTGGGTTAACAGTCATCCTGTATAATAGTCATTCTGGGTTAATAGTCATACTGGGTTAATAGTCATTCTGGGTTAGTAGTCAATCTGGGGTAATAGTCATTCTGGGCTAATAGTCATACTGGGTTAATAGTCATTCTGGGTTAGTAGTCAATCTGGGGTAATAGTCATTCTGGGCTAATAGTCATACTGGGTTAATAGTCATTCTGGGTTAGTAGTCAATCTGGGGTAATAGTCATTCTCGGTTAACAGCCATCCTGGGTTAACAGTCATCCTGTATAATAGTCATTCTGGGTTAATAGTCATACTGGGTTAATAGTCATTCTGGGTTAGTAGTCAATCTGGGGTAATAGTCATTCTGGGCTAATAGTCATACTGGGTTAATAGTCATTCTGGGTTAGTAGTCAATCTGGGGTAATAGTCATTCTGGGCTAATAGTCATTCTGGGTTAATAGTCATTCTGGGTTAGTAGTCACTCTGGGGTAATAGTCATTCTGGGCTAATAGTCATTCTGGGTTAATAGTCATTCTGGGTTAATAGTCATCCTGTGTAATAGTCTCTCACACAAGAGCAAGACTTCAGTCTTTCTCATCTCTCACACAAGAGCAAGACTTCAGTCTTTCTCATCTCTCACACAAGAGTAAGACTTCAGTCTTTCTCATCTCTCACACAAGAGTAAGACTTCAGTCTTTCTCATCTCTCACACAAGAGTAAGACTTCAGTCTTTCTCATCTCTCACACAAGAGTAAGACTTCAGTCTTTCTCATCTCTCACACAAGAGTAAGACTTCAGTCTTTCTCATCTCTCACACAAGAGTAAGACTTCAGTCTTTCTCATCTTCACACAAGAGTAAGACTTCAGTCTTTCTCATCTTCACACAAGAGTAAGACTTCAGTCTTTTCTATCTTCACACAAGAGTAAGACTTCAGTCTTTCTCATCTCTCACACAAGAGTAAGACTTCAGTCTTTCTCATCTCTCACACAAGAGTAAGACTTCAGTCTTTCTCATCTCTCACACAAGAGCAAGACTTCAGTCTTTCTCATCTCTCACACAAGAGCAAGACTTCAGTCTTTCTCATCTCTCACACAAGAGTAAGACTTCAGTCTTTCTCATCTCTCACACAAGAGTAAGACTTCAGTCTTTCTCATCTTCACACAAGAGTAAGACTTCAGTCTTTCTCATCTTCACACAAGAGCAAGACTTCAGTCTTTCTCATCTTCACACAAGAGCAAGACTTCAGTCTTTTCATCTTCACACAAGAGCAAGACTTCAGTCTTTCTCATCTCTCACACAAGAGCAAGACTTCAGTCTTTCTCATCTCTCACACAAGAGTAAGACTTCAGTCTTTCTCATCTCTCACACAAGAGTAAGACTTCAGTCTTTCTCATCTCTCACACAAGAGCAAGACTTCAGTCTTTCTCATCTCTCACACAAGAGCAAGACTTCAGTCTTTCTCATCTCTTACACAAGAGCAAGACTTCAGTCTTTTTCATCTCTCACACAAGAGCAAGACTTCAGTCTTTCTCATCTCTCACACAAGAGCAAGACTTCAGTCTTTCTCATCTCTCACACAAGAGTAAGACTTCAGTCTTTCTCATCTCTCACACACAAGTCCTCCATCAATCTTCATTTTCTCTCACTTCAGTTTAGCTCAGTCTTTTCTCCCTCAGGTTTTTGATGCAAGAGACGATCTAGACGCCAGTGTGACTCACCCCAGTACTTGTCAGAACACCATGACTCACCCCAGTACTTGTCAGAACACCATGACTCACCCCAGTACTTGTCAGAACACCGTGACTCACCCAGTACTTGTCAGAACACCGTGACTCACCCCAGTACTTGTCAGAACACCATGACTCACCCCAGTACTTGTCAGAACACCATGACTCACCCAGTACTTGTCGAACACCCGTGACTCACCCCAGTACTTGTCAGAACACCGTGACTCACCCCAGTACTTGTCAGAACACCGTGACTCACCCCAGTACTTGTCAGAACACCGTGACTCACCCCAGTACTTGTCAGAACACCGTGATTCACCCCAGTACTTGTCAGAACACCATGAGTCACCCCAGTACTTGTCAGAACACCGTGACTCACCCCAGTACTTGTCAGAACACCGTGACTCACCCCTGTCTTATCAGAACACCATGACTCACCCCAGCACTTGTCAGAACACCATGACTCACCCCTGTATTTGTCAGAACACCATGACTCACCCCAGTACTTGTCAGAACACCGTGACTCACCCCAGTACTCGTCAGAACACCATGACTCACCCCAGTACTTGTCAGAACACCATGACTCACCCCAGTAGTTGTCAGAACACAGTGACTCACCCCAGTACATGTCAGAACTCCGTGACGCACCCCAGTACTTGTCAAACACCATGACTCACCCCAGTACTTGTCAGAATACCATGACTCATCCCAGTACTTGTTAGAACACCATGACTCACCCCAGTACTTGTCAGAACACAATGACTCACCCCAGTACTTGTCAGAAAATCATGACTCACCCCGTACTTGTCAGAACACCGTGACTCACCCCGTACTTGTCAGAACACCGTGACTCACCCCAGTACTTGTCAGAACACCGTGACCCACCCAAGTACTTGTCAGAACACCATGACTCACCACAGTACTTGTCAGAACACCATGACTCACCCTAGTACTTGTTAGAACACAATGACTCACCCCAGTACTTGTCAGAACACCATGACTCACCCCAGTACTTGTCAGACACCATGACACACCCCAGTACTTGTCAGAACACCATGACTCACCCCAGTACTTGTCAGAACACCATGACTCACCCCAGTACTTGTTAGAACACCATGACACACCCCAGTACTTGTCAGAACACCATGACTCACCCCAGTTCTTGTCAGAGCACCGTGACTCACCCGTACTTGTCAGAACACCGTGACTCACCCCGTACTTGTCAGAACACCGTGACTCACCCCGTACTTGTCAGAACACCGTGACTCACCCCAGTACTTGTCAGAACACCATGACTCACCCCATACTTGACAGAACACCGTGACTCACCCCAGTACTCGTCAAACCACCGTGACTCACCACAGTATTTGTCAGAACACCATGACTCCCCCCAGTACTTGTCAGAACACCGTGACTCACACCGTACTTGTCTTGACACCATGACTCACCCTAGTACTTGTCAGAACACCATGACTCACCCCGTACATGTCAGAACACCGTGACTCACCCCAGTACTTATTAGAACACCGTTACTCACCCCAGTGTTTGTCAGAACACCATGACGCACCCCAGTACTTGTCAGTACACCGTGACTCTCCCCAGTACTTGTCAGAACACCATGACTTACCCCAGTACTTGTCAGAACACCGTGACTCACCCCAGTACTTGTCAGAACATCATGACTCACCCCAGTACTTGTCAGAACACCGTGACTCACCTCAGTACTTGTCAGAACACCATGACTCACCCCAGTACTTGTCAGAACAGCATGTGTCACCCCAGTACTTGTCAGAAAACCGTGACTCACCCCAGTACTTGTCAGAACACCGTGATTCACCCCAGTACTTGTGAGAACACCATGACTCTCCCCAGTACTTGTCAGAACACCATGACTAACCCCAGTACTTGTTAGAACACCATGACTCACCCCAGTACTTGTCAGAACATAATGACTCACCCCAGTACTTGTCAGAACACCATGACTAACCCCAGTAGTTGTCAGAACAACATGACTCACCCCAGTACTTGTCAGAACAAAATGATTTACCCCAGTACTTGTCAGAACACCATGACTCATCCCAGTGCTTGTCAAGACACCATGACTCACCAACCAACCTTCCCTACACAATGCCAACCTCCCCTACATAGTGCCAACCTCCCCTACACAGTGCCAACCTCCCCTACACAATGCCAACCTCTCTTACATAGTGCCAACCTCCCCTACACAGTGCCACCCTCCCTTACACAGTGCCAACCTCTCCTACACAATGCTAACCTCCCCTACTCAATGCCAACCTTTGCTACATAGTGCCAACCTCCCCTACACAATGCCAACCTCCCCTACACAATGCCAACCTTCCCTACACATACCAAGCCTCCTACAAATTCAACCTCCCCCTAACAATGCCAACCTCCCTACATAGTTGCAACCTCCCTACACAGTGCCAACCTCTCTCACAAATGAAACCTCCTACATGGTGCACCTCCCTAAAACAGTGCAACCTCCCTACACAATGCCAACCTCCCCTACACAATGCCAACCTCCCCTACACAATGCCAACCTCCCCTACACAATGCCAAAATCCCCTACATAGTGTCAACCTCCCCTACACAATGCCAACCTCCCCTACACAATGCCAACCTTCCCTACACAATGCCAACCTTCCCTGCACGGTGCCAACCTCCCCTACACAATGCCAACCTCTCCTCCACAATGCCAACCTCCCCTTCTTGTGTCAACCTCCCTACACAGTGTCAACCTTCCTATACACAGTGTCAACCTCCCTACAAGGTGTAACCTCCCTAAAAGGTGGCAACCCCCCCTATAAGTGCCAACCTCTACAATGTTAACCCCCCTACACATTGTCAACCTCCCCTACTGTTAACCTCCCTCACAGTGTCAACCTCCCCTACACAGTGTCAACCTCCCTACACAGTGTCAACCTCCCCTACACAGTGTCAACCTCCCCTACACAGTGTCAACCTCCCTTATACAGTGTCAACCTCCTCTACACAGTGTCAACCTCCCCTACAGTGTCAACCTCCCATACACAGTGTCAACCTCCCCTACACAGTGTCAACCTCCCCTACACAGGGCTAACTTTGGGTTCAGTGCAGACCCTTGCAGTATAACTGGCCCATTAACCCCACAAGTCAGCAGGTCTGCTCCCTCCCTCCCTTGTAACAAGTCCACAGTAATATATCAGTTTTGGAAGTAATCCTGGCCCGCCTGAGCCGCACCAAAGGCGTGCTTGTAATCACTTCAAGGAACAATTTGCGTACTCACTCTGGCGTGGTTATTGCATATTGGAGCCCCAGGGCGTCTTCTCTCTCTCTCTATTCTCTCTCTCTCTTCCCCTCACCCTCCTTTCCCTTTATTCATCCTCCGCCTTCCCTCTAATTCTCCCTTCCTCTCCTTCCCTAGCCTTGCATGGGGAAGGGATTGGGGGAGGGCAGAGAGAGGACCTGAAAGTTTGTGGGTAAGGTTGTGGTTTGTGTATGATGTGTCCACACATACACACACACACACACACACATACTCAAAAACAGAATAGCATTCAGGGACCTTAACAAAGAATCTTGTATTAAAAAGCCATATAACCCTTATCAGGGAGTAGACAGCACCAGCATGGAGACTATACCTGGCTGAACACTCCAGCAGAACCAGACGTTTGCAACAAAACTAGTCCTAGAATTTAGAAGATAAAGCCATGAGGAGAAACATAAGGAAATATAGCTGAAGATTTTGAGAGAGAGAGAGAGAGAGAGAGAGAGAGAGAGAGAGAGAGAAGGTCCAGGGTAGACATGGTTAAGACGTACAAGATACAGAAGATTTCATAGATAGACTCACACCATTTGAATCGTAAATCACAGGAGCGAGGGGACAAGAGTTGGAAGTCAGATACATGGATGTGTCACAGGGATGTTGGGAAGTATTTCTTCAGTCTCAGGGTGGTAAATAAATGGATTGAGCTAGAAGAGAAAGTGGAAGCAAACAGTACAAAGCTTCAATAGTAGGTACGATAGGCACGGAGACTGCAGTCTAACATTCAATGCAAGGGTCACAGAGCTTCTCAAAGGGCCCAGTCTCTCTGCAGAAGGGGACACGATCAAGAAATAACAAGTACCGAACTTAAGTTAAAGGAATGATAGAGGAGCCAGGAAACACTGCAACAACTTAAAGCAATAAATGAAATTGAAAGAAATCCAAAATATTTTTTTTTCGCCACACAGTGGCTTCATCAGTCCTAAACAAAGAAGAATGGTAAATATCAGAAGGAGTTTGAGGTAATCAGTCCCTCAGCCTGGAGTCTATGTAATCAGTCCATCAATCTTGAAAAGAATACAGTTATGCACGAAGGAGTGGCTTATATACTGTAGACAGGTGAGGTGAAGCAGTCGTGGTGGTATCACTGGACAATCCACAGCAACATCTTGGGATCTTGATACAGGGAATTCTTCACTTGCCTAATTATAGTCATGACCTACTTCCACATGTGGATTTGTCCACTGTGATACCGCCTACGACTGCTTCACCTCACTTGTCTGCAGTATATAAGACACTTCTTCGCACTTATACTGTATTCTTTTCAAGATTGATGGACTGATTACCTAGACTCCAGGCTGAGGGACTGATCTTCACAATTCTTCTTTGTTTAGGACTGATGAAGCCACTATGTGCCGAAAAAAATATTTTGGATTTCTTTCAATTTCATTTATTGCTTTAAGTTGTTGCAGTGTTTCCTGGTTCTATCATTCCTTTAACTAGAAAATCTTAAGAGGGACTAGTTCCAAATCTGCACACAGAAATCACTCCCTACGAAAACAAAAGACTCAGCAAGCGGTGAAACATCCCCCAATGAAAAGCATGGGGTGCCGTGGGCACCCTGAGAGAGACCACTAAGTGTCCGTGGCCCAAGACTGTTCAACAGCCCCCACCAGGCATAAGGGGAATTACCAATAGACCCCTGGCTGTATGTAAGAGGGAGCTGGACAGATACCTAAAGTCAGTACCTGACCAGCCTGGCTGTGGTTCGTACGTTGGACTGCGTGGGGCCAGCAATAACAGTTTGGTTCATCGGGTCCTGATCCACCGTGAGGCCTGGTCATGTACCTGGTGATGCGGGGGCGTTGACCCCATCACATGGTGAGTACACACACACACACACACACACACACACACACACACACACACACACACACACACACACACACACACACACACACACACACACACACACACACACACACGCACACACACACACACACCACACACACACACACACACACACACACACACACACACACACACACACACACACACACACACACACACACACAAACACACAAAGTGAGATATGATAACAACATACAAAAATCGTAAAAAAGAATTAATACACAGCTACTGAAGGTATGATAGGACTCACTACATGTGGACCAGTAATGCTGATCAAAGAAATCGAGGAGGTGGGGACCAGGAGCCGAGACTCGACCCACGGAATCACAGTTCGGTAAGTGCACAGAAAACGATGAGAAATGGAAGCTCAAATAAATAAAAAGAAAGAGCAATGTGGAAATAGAGAGAGAGAGACGAGTGAACAATAGCTAGGCAGAGAATATCACACTCTGGCGCAGAGAAAAATGTGAACCAGAATAAAGATTAAACGTTATTCTGGCCACTGTATGTGTGTATGTGTGTGTGTGTGTGTGTGTGTGTGTGTGTGTGTGTGTGTGTGTGTGTACACATGTAACGAGGGAGGGGATATTAACAAGCATTTTAACCTCAGCTGACTTGCGAAGGATTCGAATCCGTAATCCTCAGGTGCCAGCCGCGGTAACAACCAGGGAATCAATGTTACACTGGACGGAAGCAATGTTACACTGGACGGAAGCAATGTTACACTGGACGGAAGCAATGTTACACTGGACGGAAGCAATGTTACACTGGACGGAAGCAATGTTACACTGGACGAGAAGTACACGGCAATGTTACACTGGACGGAAGCAATGTTACACTGGACGGAAGCAATGTTACACTGGACGGAAGCAATGTTACACTGGACGGAAGCAATGTTACACTGGACGGAAGCAATGTTACACTGGACGGAAGCAATGTTACACTGGACGGAAGCAATGTTACACTGGACGGAAGCAATGTTACACTGGACGGAAGCAATGTTACACTGGACGGAAGCAATGTTACACTGGACGGAAGCAATGTTACACTGGACGGAAGCAATGTTACACTGGACGGAAGCAATGTTACACTGGACGGAAGCAATGTTACACTGGACGGAAGCAATGTTACACTGGACGGAAGCAATGGTAAACTGAGAGTTCCGACTGCCTGGGATACCAGGATTACCCTCCCAATATTTCCCAAGTCTACTCAGGCTTTATATATATATATATATATATATATATATATATATATATATATATATATATATATATATATATATATATGTCGTGCCGATTAGGTAAAACTTGCGATTTTGGTTAAATAGCAACGCTCACCTTGCCATATAAGACAAGTGAAAATTTGTGTATGCAATAATTTCGTCAAAATCATTCTGAACATAACGAAAAAAATATATTTCATTGTGTTTGTTTATTATTAAATTAATGTTAACGTATCTAAAATATATTTAGTTGGGTTAGGCTAAATTAAATTGAGCTTGTTGTAATAAGGTTAGGTAGGTTTTCAAAGTTTCTCTTGGTACAAAATTATAAATTTTTACATTAACATAAATGAAAAATATATATTTAAACGTATAAGAGAAATTTTTAGAAAGGACTTAATTTTAAATGAGTTCTTGCTAATTGACCAGTTTTACCTAATCGGCACGACATATATATATATATATATATATATATATATATATATATATATATATATATATATATATATATATATATATATATACTTATAGATGAATGGTTCAGAGAACTGACAAGTTATAAATTAGACACATATGCAACATTTTGGTATCTTTATTGAGGAAACGTTTCGCCACACGTGGCTTCATCAGTCCAATACATAGTAGAAAGGTGTAAGGAGAGTTGGAGTTTTGAGGTAATCAGTCCTCGGCCTGGGAGTCGATGTGTTCAGTCCATCAATCTTGTAGAAATGACAGTATATGTCCGTAGAGGTGGCTTATATACTGTAGTTAGGTGAGGTGAAGCAGCAGGAGGCGGGGTCATAGTGGTACCATCCACTAGTCTAAGTAGATCTTCGTCCAAAGGTTGGACAAGTGTTGAAGAATTCGTTTGTATTAAGATCCCAAGATGTTGCTG